>CAMRHE010000440.1:1277500-1471632 GCA_947044405.1 Leptodactylus fallax | reverse complement strand
CAGATGGCGGTGTTGTGACAGTAGTGTTATTGGAGGTTGTACAGATGGCGGTGTGGTGACAGTAGTGTTATTGGAGGTTGTACAGATGGTGTGGTGACAGTAGTGTTATTGGAGGTTGTACAGATGGCGGTGTGGTGACAGTAGTGTTATTGGAGGTTGTACAGATGGTGTGGTGACAGTAGTGTTATTGGAGGATGTACAGATGGCGGTGTGGTGACAGTAGTGTTAATGGGGGTTGTACAGATGGCGGTGTGGTGACAGTAGTGTTATTGGAGGTTGTACAGATGGCGGTGTGGTGACAGTAGTGTTATTGGAGGTTGTACAGATGGCAGTGTGGTGACAGTAGTGTTATTGGAGGTTGTACAGATGGTGTGGTGACAGTAGTGTTATTGGAGGTTGTACAGATGGCGGTGTGGTGACAGTAGTGTTATTGGAGGTTGTACAGATGGCGGTGTGGTGACAGTAGTGTTATTGGGGGTTGTACAGATGGCGGTGTGGTGACAGTAGTGTTAATGGGGGTTGTACAGATGGCGGTGTGGTGACAGTAGTGTTATTGGAGGTTGTACAGATGGCGGTGTGGTGACAGTAGTGTTATTGGAGGTTGTACAGATGGCAGTGTGGTGACAGTAGTGTTATTGGAGGTTGTACAGATGGCGGTGTGGTGACAGTAGTGTTATTGGAGGCTGTACAGATGGCGGTGTGGTGACAGTAGTGTTATTGGGGGCTGTACAGATGGCGGTGTGGTGACAGTAGTGTTATTGGAGGCTGTACAGATTGCGGTGACAGTAGTGTTATTGGAGGTTGTACAGATGGCGGTGTGGTGACAGTAGTGTTATTGGGGGTTGTACAGATGGCGGTGTGGTGACAGTAGTGTTATTGGGGGTTGTACAGATGGCGGTGTGGTGACAGTAGTGTTATTGGGTGTTGTACAGATGGCGGTGTGGTGACAGTAGTGTTATTGGAGGTTGTACAGATGGCAGTGTGGTGACAGTAGTGTTATTGGGGGTTGTACAGATGGCGGTGTGGTGACAGTAGTGTTATTGGGTGTTGTACAGATGGCGGTGTGGTGACAGTAGTGTTATTGGGGGTTGTACAGATGGCGGTGTGGTGACAGTAGTGTTATTGGAGGTTGTACAGATGGCGGTGTGGTGACAGTAGTGTTATTGGAGGTTGTACAGATGGCGGTGTGGTGACAGTAGTGTTATTGGAGGCTGTACAGATGGCGGTGTGGTGACAGTAGTGTTATTGGAGGTTGTACAGATGGCGGTGTGGTGACAGTAGTGTTATTGGAGGTTGTACAGGTGGCGGTGTGGTGACAGTAGTGTTATTGGAGGCTGTACAGATGGCGGTGTGGTGACAGTAGTGTTATTGGAGGCTGTACAGATGGCGGTGTGGTGACAGTAGTGTTATTGGAGGTTGTACAGATGGCGGTGTGGTGACAGTAGTGTTATTGGAGGTTGTACAGATGGCGGTGTGGTGACAGTAGTGTTATTGGAGGTTGTACAGATGGCGGTGTGGTGACAGTAGTGTTATTGGAGGCTGTACAGATGGCGGTGTGGTGACAGTAGTGTTATTAGGGGTTGTACAGATGGCGGTGTGGTGACAGTAGTGTTATTGGAGGCTGTACAGATGGCGGTGTGGTGACAGTAGTGTTATTGGAGGTTGTACAGATGGCGGTGTGGTGACAGTAGTGTTATTGGAGGCTGTACAGATGGCGGTGTGGTGACAGTAGTGTTATTGGAGGTTGTACAGGTGGCGGTGTGGTGACAGTAGTGTTATTGGAGGTTGTACAGATGGCGGTGTGGTGACAGTAGTGTTATTGGAGGTTGTACAGATGGCGGTGTGGTGACAGTAGTGTTATTGGGGGATGTACAGATGGCGGTGTGGTGACAGTAGTGTTATTGGAGGTTGTACAGATGGCGGTGTGGTGACAGTAGTGTTATTGGAGGCTGTACAGATGGCGGTGTGGTGACAGTAGTGTTATTGGAGGTCGTACAGATGGCGGTGTGGTGACAGTAGTGTTATTGGGGGATGTACAGATGGCGGTGTGGTGACAGTAGTGTTATTGGGGGTTGTACAGATGGCGGTGTGGTGACAGTAGTGTTATTGGGGGTTGTACAGATGGCGGTGTGGTGACAGTAGTGTTATTGGAGGTTGTACAGATGGCGGTGTGGTGACAGTAGTGTTATTGGGGGTTGTACAGATGGCGGTGTGGTGACAGTAGTGTTATTGGGGGTTGTACAGATGGTGGTGTGGTGACAGTAGTGTTATTGGGGGTTGTACAGATGGCGGTGTGGTGACAGTAGTGTTATTGGAGGTTGTACAGATGGCGGTGTGGTGACAGTAGTGTTATTGGAGGCTGTACAGATGGTGGTGTGGTGACAGTAGTGTTATTGGAGGTTGTACAGATGGCGGTGTGGTGACAGTAGTGTTATTGGAGGTTGTACAGATGGTGGTGTGGTGACAGTAGTGTTATTGGGGGTTGTACAGATGGTGGTGTGGTGACAGTAGTGTTATTGGGGGTTGTACAGATGGCGGTGTGGTGACAGTAGTGTTATTGGAGGCTGTACAGATGGCGGTGTGGTGACAGTAGTGTTATTGGTGGTTGTACAGGTGGCGGTGTGGTGACAGTAGTGTTATTGGAGGTTGTACAGATGGTGGTGTGGTGACAGTAGTGTTATTGGAGGTTGTACAGATGGTGGTGTGGTGACAGTAGTGTTATTGGGGGTTGTACAGATGGCGGTGTGGTGACAGTAGTGTTATTGGAGGCTGTACAGATGGCGGTGTGGTGACAGTAGTGTTATTGGGGGTTGTACAGATGGCGGTGTGGTGACAGTAGTGTTATTGGAGGCTGTACAGATGGCGGTGTGGTGACAGTAGTGTTATTGGAGGCTGTACAGATGGTGGTGTGGTGACAGTAGTGTTATTGGAGGCTGTACAGATGGCGGCGAGGTGACAGTAGTGTTATTGGAGGTTGTAGGCCTTCCTGAATAGGTGAGTCTTCAGGGCCTTCTTGAAGCTTGTGACTGTGGGGATCAGTCTTATGTGTCTTGGTAATGAGTTCCAGAGTATGGGGGTTACACGGGAGAAGTCTTGGAGACGGTTGTGTGAGGAGCGGATAAGAGCAGAGCGGAGTAGGAGATCTTTGGAGGATCGGAGGTTACGTGCGGGCAGGTAGCAGGAGATTAGGTCAGAGATACAGGGAGGGGACAGGTATTGGACAGGTATTACTTCGTTCCCTATTAAATCTATTAGGAATGGGCTTGCGATTCCGCAGCTCAAATTAACTTGGTGCGTTTACGCAGATTTCCTTTTCTGCAATGTCTGGATGGAATTAACCAAAATCTCACTTTTCTGGTACTGTCAAACGTTTCCACAATGTGGGGCCTTTAGCCTAAAGGGTTTTTTCAGGACTTACATATTGATGATGTCTCCTTAGTATGGCTCAGTAATATGTAAATGGTGGGGGTCTAACACTCTGGTTGAAGAGGCTGCAGCTTTTGGATGAGTGCTGCGAACTCTTCATCCAACACAGCACCGTACAATATTGTACACTTGTTATTGCAGCTCAGCCCCATTCACTTGAATGAGACTGAGCTGCTCGTGTACCATGTGCCCAAATGTGATGTCATCAGCACCAGGATCAGCGGGGTCTTGGATTTCAGGAGTCCTAGGTCAACAATATATAAGTCATGGAAATCCACTTTAAGGCCGGGGCCCCACGTGTCGTTTTCAGTCCCTGTACAGAGGATGAGATTGTAGCGAATCCCATCCACACATTGCAGAAAAATACGTGTAGCAGAAATTCTGCGATTTTCAAAACCATTGCGGTTTTGGAAATTGCAACATGTCAATTAAACCTATAGAAATGCCGACGGCTTCCCTATAGCGATAATGGAATCAGAAAGTCTGCAGAGGGAAAACAATGCAATGTGTCTCCATCGCGGTTTTTCCTGCAGCGCTTTTTCACTGCAGCCCGCTACATGGGGCTTTAGCCTAAGATGGGAATTTCCTTTAAACATCAAACCATGAAAAGCCCCAATTTTCTATATTCTTCCTATTTCCATCCCTCACCATTTTCACAACCTCTGCTTGCTGTCAGTGAGTGATCCTAGATCTCTGGACAGACTCAGACTCACCTACTCTCTATGAGATTTACAGCCTGGTCTCTAGACTGATACATTGTAGCAAACTATCAGGACAGGAGAGAGATTTGTGCAGCTGATGTGTTTAGATCATTGAGGATTTTGTAGATCGGATATGATTGTAACAAACCCTCAGCTGTGAGAAGTAATGTACTGTACTGTTCACAAAACTGTTCATATGCACTGACAGTAAACTGAGATCTTTAAAATGGTGGAAAGTGAAACACAAAGTCTATTAGAAAGTTGAAGACGACCACAGGTGATGACATCATGGATATTTGTGAGGGTCTAAGGTGCGAGGGGTCTTTGTACCATGCACAGGTGTATGCTCGGTCACCCGGCTCCTGCAGTACATCCTGCCCAGGTAGAGTTAAATCCAATTTCCGGACAAACATTTGAAGCAGCTGAAAATCCAGATACTCCGGCTGAACTCTGCCCCCTGGACATGGCACCAGGGGCGTCTGCCTACGTGCACATCTGCTGCCATTTTCTGGCTGTGGATACCAAGTGCCAATCCTCCAGACACTTAAAGAGACTTTCTCCTTTACCTCTCATCTGAGGCCCCATGTGAAGATCTGTGGTTTGGGGGTAATATTGGGCTATACTTACATGATGGAGAAAGGCGTGGGCGCGCATATTTACCCCTGAAAATGCAGATATTCAGTAAACTTTAAAGAAAAATAATTCATCCTTTCAGTAATACTTTACACTGCAGCTCTTCTCCATTAGGACACCGCTATATGGCCTGTTGAAGACTCAGGTAGTCTGAAATCCACTGCCAAATCAAAGGCTAAAGTTGCTGTTTCTCACCATGCTTTACATTGCAGCTCTGCTCCATTAGGACACTGCTATGATGAGTTTAGCTAGATTGTCTATTGGAGTCTGGAGTAGTCTGAAATCCACCACAAAGGTTACACTGTAACAAACTCATCGATACATTGTAACACATCAATAGACTGTAACAAACTCATCGATACATTGTAACACATCAATAGACTGTAACATACACATCAATAGACTGTAACATACACATCGATACACTGTAACATGAATAGACTGTAACATACACATCAATAGACTGTAACATACACATCGATACACTGTAACACATCAATAGACTGTAACATACACATCGATACACTGTAACACATCAATAGACTGTAACATACACATCGATACACTGTAACACATCAATAGACTGTAACATACACATCGATACACTGTAACATCAATAGAGTGTAACATACACATCGATACATTGTAACACATCAATAGACTGTAACATACACATCGATACACTGTAACACATCAATAGACTGTAACAAACTCATCGATACATTGTAACACATCAATAGACTGTAACATACACATCAATAGACTGTAACATGCACATCGATACACTGTAACATGAATAGACTGTAACATACACATCAATAGACTGTAACATACACATCGATACACTGTAACACATCAATAGACTGTAACATACACATCGATACACTGTAACACATCAATAGACTGTAACATACACATCGATACACTGTAACACATCAATAGACTGTAACATACACATCGATACACTGTAACATCAATAGAGTGTAACATACACATCGATACACTGTAACACATCAATAGACTGTAACATACACATCGATACACTGTAACACATCAATAGACTGTAACAAACTCATCGATACATTGTAACACATCGATAGACTGTAACATACACATCAATAGACTGTAACATACACATCGATACACTGTAGCATCAATAGAGTGTAACATACACATCGATACACTGAAACATCAATAGACTGTAACATACACATCGATACACTGAAACATCAATAGACTGTAACAGACACAGCGATACACTGTAACACATCAATAGACTGTAACATACACATCAATACACTGTAACACATCAATAGACTGTAACAGACACAGCGATACACTGTAACATCAATAGACTGTAACAGACACAGCGATACACTGTAACATCAATAGACTGTAACATACACATCGATACACTGTAACACATCAATAGACTGTAACATACACAACGATACATTGTAACACATCAATAGACTGTAACATACACATCGATACACTGTAACACATCAATAGACTGTAACATACACATCGATACACTGTAACACATCAATAGACTGTAACATACACGTCAATACACTAACATCAATAGAGTGTAACATACACATCGATACACTGTAATATACACATCGATACACTGTAACATCAATAGACTGTAACATACACATCGATACACTGTAACATCAATAGACTGTAACATACACATCGATACACTGTAACATCAATAGACTGTAACATACACATCAATACACTGTAACACATCAATAGACTGTAACATACACATTGATACATTGTAACACATCAATAGACTGTAACATACACATCGATACACTGTAACATCAATAGACTGTAACATACACATCGATACATTGTAACACATCAATAGACTGTAACATACACATCGATACACTGTAACATCAATAGACTGTAACATACACATCAATACACTGTAACACATCAATAGACTGTAACATACACATCAATACACTGTAACACATCAATAGACTGTAACATACACATCGATACACTGTAACACATCAATAGACTGTAACATGCACATCGATACACTGTAACATCAATAGACTGTAACATGCACATCGATACACTGAAACATACACATCGATACACTGTAACATACACATTGATACATTGTAACACATCAATAGACTGTAACATACACATCGATACACTGTAACATCAATAGACTGTAACATACACATCGATACATTGTAACACATCAATAGACTGTAACATACACATCGATACACTGTAACATCAATAGACTGTAACATACACATCGATACACTGTAACACATCAATAGACTGTAACATGCACATCGATACACTGTAACATCAATAGACTGTAACATGCACATCGATACACTGTAACATACACATCGATACACTGTAACATGAATAGACTGTAACATACACATCGATACATTGTAACACATCAATAGATTGTAATATACACATCGATACACTGTAACACATCAATAGACTGTAACAAATCCATGGATAGACAGTATATCAATGTGTTTGTTGCAGTGTATCAGTGGATGTTACAGTGAAACAAACTCATCGATACACTGTAACAAATACATTTATACACTATTAAAATCCAAAGATACACTATGACAAATAGATCAATACACTGCAACAAGTAAATCAACACATTGTAATGAAAACATCGATACACCATAACAAAGTCATCGATACACTGTAACAACCTCTTTGATACACCATAACAAATATATCGATAGACTGTAACAAATCCACCTGCTGTATGAGCAGTACTAGTTTAGTAAGGATTTTCGCCCTCTGGATTGTTCTCATTCACTGACAAGATCTTGAAAATGATGAAGAACAGAAACACAAAGTCTATGAGAGATCTAGAAGTTTCCAGAAGAGTGGACGCCGGCCCTTTAATATGTATGACCTAAGCTCTATGCACAGCGGACTCTTTATGCAGCGATTCTACACCTCAGATGGTCCGATGCCAGTCAGAGATGGCTCCAAAGTCCCTGGGCCTGTCACGTGGTTGCCATGGGAACTTTCCAGACCAAAGTCTTGACCCCATGGACCATCCAGGCCAAAAAAATGTGTCTACACAAACAGCGGCGACAGAGTGCGAGTCCTGTAGGACACCCAACCCCATATAACCTGCGCCGCCATACTGTATACTCCAGGAACATGGCCATGAAAGGGATGTAGTCTGTAACATGTCTGCAACACTGAGCAAAGCAAGAAACCTCCATTCTTTACACTGCAGGCTGCACCCAGAGAGCTGGGTGTGAATCAGAGACATTGACTACTTTGCTGTAGAGTTCTGTACATATTATACGGGTTTTGTCCTTCCTGTAAGGGTGGGAGACATTTAGTACTGGGGTCAGAAATTAAAGGGGTAAGTAAAGCTCCTCTGGAGTTCTCACCATTGGCGCCTCCTGGGGGCTGCTCAGTGTAACATCTATTACGCCCCCTCCTCCCATGGCTGCCATTCTCACACATGGCCGTCCATTATACTGCGTGTATCTTCCTGCACATGTGTGTATATTAAATATTCATGGATGGAAATGCTGATGTGTGAGCCCTTAATGGAGGCCGCTATAAAATCTGCTGCGCCCTGCAATATTCCTAGATGATAGGTGACTGCACCGCGCTATATGAGCACTAGATCAGAAAGTTACTAGATTCTGTTCTCCATTCACATCCAGAGCTGCACTCATACAGGATTCTGCTGGTTTCCTCTCATGCAGCAAACCTTGTTTGCTTTTATAGAGCCTAGGTGAGGAGCCTAGAAATGATTAGGTTTTATACTCTACTCACAACTAGAGCTGTATTCACACTTTCTTCTTTCTTGCCAGCTCTGGGTAGCCATACCTCCCTTATCTGTGCTGCCCCCTGCTGTCTCTCTAAATATCTTCATAGAAGTGATTAGTTTATGTCTTTCACTTATTTCTCGAGCCTTGTTCACACATAATTCTGCCTCTTGCATGTTTCTCCCCTGATCTCTTCTGCTCCTTCCCTAGAAGTGAATGCAGTCAGATGACACTTGCAGTGATGGTGCATTCACGTCTATGGAGGCTTCCCATTCATTCTGCTGCGATGGCACGGAGCAGGATAGAACCTGCTTTATAATCATTTGTGTCATCGAAACAGATGGCTCGTGTGCATGGGACCTTGCTCTACTCACAACCAGAGCTGCACTGACACACAGTTCTGCTGCCTTTCTGTTAGCTCAGTCTCAGGCGCCATCAATACCTCCCTTTTGACTGCTCCAGAGACTTGTATAGATCTGTATTCACACACAGTCCTGTTAGCTCTCTGTACAGTGCTGCTGGTTCAGTGTCTGCTCTGCTGTTTTGCATTGTGGAAGATGTGGGCTTTATATCAGGAATTCTACAAGTGCTTGCTGCACAGACATGGCTGCTGTCGGGGGTGTGTCTGACAGCACAATGTTGACAGATTTGCCTCTTTCCAGCTGTCTCGCTCCTGTATTTACTGACTGTCCACTTCTTGTTATCCAGTTGATATCAGAGAGATTAAAGAGATTCGACCCGGAAAGAATTCACGAGATTTCGAGAGGTATCCAGAAGATGCCCGGAAAGTGGATGCCTCGCTCTGCTTCATCATTCTATACGGGGCTGACTTCAGATTAAAGACCATTAGCGTTGCAGGTCAGTGACCAATACTATGTGGGGGAGGGGAACACTGGTGTATATATGTTATGGATTATTATATATTATATATATATATATATATATATATATATATATATATATAACAGTACAGACCAAAAGTTTGGACACACCTTCTCATTCCAAGAGTTTTCTGTATTTTCATGACTATAAAAATTGTAGATTCACACTGAAGGCATCAAAACTATGAATTACCACATGTGGAATTATATACTTAACAAAAAAGTGTGAAACAACTGAAAATATGTCTTCTATTCTAGGTTCTTCAAAGTAGCCACCTTTTGCTTTGATTACTGCTTTGCACACTCTTGGCATTCTCTTGATGAGCTTCAAGAGGTAGTCACCTGAAATGGTTTTCACTTCACAGGTGTGCCTTGTCAGGTTTAATAAGTGGGATTTCTTGCCTTATAAATGGGGTTGGGACCATCAGTTGTGTTGTTCAGAAGTCAGGTGGATACACAGCTGATAGTCCTACTGAACGGAGTGTTAGAATTTGTATTATGGCAAGAAAAAAGCAGCTAAGTAAAGAAAAACGAGTGGCCATCATTACTTTAAGAAATGAAGGTCAGTCAGTCCGATAAATAGGGAAAATTTTGAAAGTGTCCCCAAGTGCAGTGGCCAAAACCATCAAGCGCTACAAAGAAACTGGCTCACATGAGGACCGCCCCAGGAAAGGAAGACCAAGAGTCACCTCTGCTGCGGAGGATAAGTTCATCCGAGTCACCAGCCTCAGAAATCGCAGGTTAACAGCAGCTCAGATTAGAGACCAGGTCAATGCCACACAGAGTTCTAGCAGCAGACACATCTCTACAACAACTGTTAAGAGGAGACTGTGTGCAGCAGGCCTTCATGGTAAAATAGCTGCTAGGAAACCACTGCTAAGGACAGGCAACAAGCACAAGAAGAACACAAGGAATGGACATTAGACCTGTGGAAATCTGGGCTTTGGTCTGATGAGTCCAAATTTGAGATCTTTCGTTCCAACCACCGTGTCTTTGTGCGACGCAGAAAAGGTGAACGAATGGACTCTACATGCCTGGTTCTCACCGTGAAGCATGGAGGAGGAGGTGTGATGGTGTGGGGGGCTTTGCTGGTGACACTGTTGGGGATTTATTCTGAACCAGCATGGTTACCACAGCATCTTGCAGCGGCATGCTATTCCATCCGGTTTGCGTTTAGTTGGACCAACAGGACAATGACCCCAAACACACCTCCAGACTGTGTAAGGGCTATGTGACCAAGAAGGAGAGTGATGGGGTGCTACGCCAGATGACCTGGCCTCCACAGTCACCAGACCTGAACCCAATCCAGATGGTTTGGGGTGAGCTGGACCGCAGAGTGAAGGCAAAAGGGCCAATAAGTGCTAAGCATCTCTGGGAACTCCTTCAAGACTGTTGGAAGACCATTTCAGGTGACTACCTCTTGAAGCTCATCAAGAGAATGCCAAGAGTGTGCAAAGCAGTAATCAAAGCAAAAGGTGGCTACTTTGAAGAAACTAGAATATAAGACATAATTTCAGTTGTTTCACACTTTTTTGTTAGGTATATAATTCCACATGTGGTAATTCATAGTTTTGATGCCTTCAGTGTGAATCTACAATTTGTATAGTCATGAAAATACAGAAAACTCTTGGAATGAGAAGGTGTGTCCAAACTTTTGGTCTGTACTGTGTATATATATATATATATATATATATATATATATAAAAAGGTCAATGACATTGTCATATTCCATGTATTCACCTGCCATACAGACAGCCTGAAATGACTGATAACAGATAGTAATAGATTGTATTCCCCTGTCCTACAGTCGGCCTCTCCCCTCCTGACATGGCTGATAACAGATAGTAATAGATTGTATTCCCCTGTCCTACAGTCGGCCTCTCCTCTCCTGACGTGGCTGATAACAGATAGTAATAGATTGTATTCCCCTGTCCTACAGTCGGCCTCTCCTCTCCTGACATGGCTGATAACAGATAGTAATAGATTGTATTCCCCTGTCCTACAGTCGGCCCCTCCCCTCCTGACACGGCTGATAACAGATAGTAATAGATTGTAGTCACCTGTCCTACAGGCGGCCTCTCCCCTCCTGACATGGCTGATAACAGATAGTAATAGATTGTAGTCACCTGTCCTACAGTTGGCCTCTCCCCTCCTGACGCGGCTGATAACAGATAGTAATAGATTGTATTCCCCTGTCCTACAGTCGGCCTCTCCCCTCCTGACATGGCTGATAACAGATAGTAATAGATTGTATTCCCCTGTCCTACAGTCGGCCTCTCCTCTCCTGACGTGGCTGATAACAGATAGTAATAGATTGTATTCCCCTGTCCTACAGGCGGCCTCTCCCCTCCTGACATGGCTGATAACAGATAGTAATAGATTGTAGTCACCTGTCCTACAGTTGGCCTCTCCCCTCCTGACGTGGCTGATAACAGATAGTAATAGATTGTATTCCCCTGTCCTACAGTCGGCCTCTCCCCTCCTGACATGGCTGATAACAGATAGTAATAGATTGTATTCCTCTGTCCTACAGTCGGCCTCTCCCCTCCTGACATGGCTGATAACAGATAGTAATAGATTGTATTCCCCTGTCCTACAGTCGGCCTCTCCTGACATGGCTGATAACAGATAGTAATAGATTGTAGTCACCTGTCCTACAGTTGGTCTCTCCCCTCCTGACATGGCAGATAACAGATAGTAATAGATTGTATTCCCCTGTCCTACAGTCGGCCTCTCCCCTCCTGACATGGCTGATAACAGATAGTAATAGATTGTATTCCCCTGTCCTACAGTCGGCCTCTCCCCTCCTGACATGGCAGATAACAGATAGTAATAGATTGTATTCCCCTGTCCTACAGTCGGCCTCTCCCCTCCTGACATGGCTGATAACAGATAGTAATAGATTGTAGTCACCTGTCCTACAGTTGGTCTCTCCCCTCCTGACATGGCAGATAACAGATAGTAATAGATTGTATTCCCCTGTCCTACAGTCGGCCTCTCCCCTCCTGACATGGCTGATAACAGATAGTAATAGATTGTATTCTCCTGTCCTACAGTCGGCCTCTCCTCTCCTGACACGGCTGATAACAGATAGTAATAGATTGTATTCCCCTGTCCTACAGTCGGCCTCTCCCCTCCTGACATGGCTGATAACAGATAGTAATAGATTGTATTCACCTGTCCTACAGTCGGCCTCTCCCCTCCTGACATGGCTGATAACAGATAGTAATAGATTGTAGTCACCTGTCCTACAGTAGGCCCCTCCCCTCCTGACATGGCTGATAACAGATAGTAATAGATTGTATTCCCCTGTCCTACAGTCGGCTTCTCCCCTCCTGACACGGCTGATAACAGATAGTAATAGATTGTATTCCTCTGTCCTACAGTCGGCCTCTCCCCTCCTGACATGGCTGATAACAGATAGTAATAGATTGAATTCCCCTGCCCTACAGTCGGCCTCTCCCCTCCTGACATGGCTGATAACAGATAGTAATAGATTGTATTCCCCTGTCCTACAGTCGGCCTCTCCCCTCCTGACATGGCCGATAACAGATAGTGATAGATTGTATTCCGCTGTCCTACAGTCGGCCTCTCCCCTCCTGACATGGCCGATAACAGATAGTAATAGATTGTATTCTCCTGTCCTACAGTCGGCCTCTCCTCTCCTGACATGGCTGATAACAGATAGTAATAGATTGTATTCCCCATCCTACAGTCGGCCTCTCCTCTCCTGACATGGCTGATAACAGATAGTAATAGATTGTAGTCACCTGTCCTACAGTCGGCCTCTCCCCTCCTGACGTGGCTGATAACAGCTAGTAATAGATTGTATTCCCCTGTCCTACAGTCGGCCTCTCCTGACATGGCAGATAACAGATAGTAATAGATTGTATTCCCCTGTCCTACAGTCGGCCTCTCCTTTCCTGACATGGCTGATAACAGATAGTAATATATTGTACTCCCCTGTCCTACAGTCGGCCTCTCCCCTCCTGACGTGGCTGATAACAGATAGTAATAGATTGTATTCCCCTGTCCTACAGTCGGCCTCTCCTTTCCTGACATGGCTGATAACAGATAGTAATAGATTGTACTCCCCTGTCCTACAGTCGGCCTCTCCCCTTCTGACGTGGCTGATAACAGATAGTAATAGATTGTATTCCCCTGTCCTACAGTCGGCCTCTCCTTTCCTGACATGGCTGATAACAGATAGTAATAGATTGTATTCACCTGTCCTACAGTCGGCCTCTCCCCTCCTGACATGGCTGATAACAGATAGTAATAGATTGTATTCCCCTGTCCTACAGTCGGCCTCTCCTCTCCTGACATGGCTGATAACAGATAGTAATAGATTGTATTCCCCTGTCCTACAGTCGGCCTCTCCCCTCCTGACGTGGCTGATAACAGATAGTAATAGATTGTATTCCCCTGTCCTACAGTCGGCCTCTCCCCTCCTGACATGGCTGATAACAGATAGTAATAGATTGTATTCCCCTGTCCTACAGTCGGCCTCTCCCCTCCTGACATGGCTGATAACAGATAGTAATAGATTGTATTCCCCTGTCCTACAGTCGGCCTCTCCTCTCCTGACATGGCTGATAACAGATAGTAATAGATTGTATTCCCCTGTCCTACAGTCGGCCTCTCCCCTCCTGACGTGGCTGATAACAGATAGTAATAGATTGTATTCCCCTGTCCTACAGTCGGCCTCTCCCCTCCTGACATGGCTGATAACAGATAGTAATAGATTGTATTCCCCTGTCCTACAGTCGGCCTCTCCCCTCCTGACATGGCTGATAACAGATAGTAATAGATTGTATTCCCCTGTCCTACAGTCGGCCTCTCCTCTCCTGACATGGCTGATAACAGATAGTAATAGATTGTATTCCCCTGTCCTACAGTCGGCCTCTCCTGACATGGCTGATAACAGATAGTAATAGATTGTATTCCCCTGTCCTACAGTCGGCCTCTCCTGACATGCTGATAACAGATAGTAATAGATTGTATTCCCCTGTCCTACAGACGGCCTCTCCCCTCCTGACATGGCTGATAACAGATAGTAATAGATTGTAGTCCCCTGTCCTACAGTCGGCCTCTCCCCTCCTGACGTGGCTGATAACAGATAGTAATAGATTGTATTCCCCTGTCCTACAGTCGGCCTCTCCCCTCCTGACGTGGCTGATAACAGATAGTAATAGATTGTATTCCCCTGTCCTACAGTCGGCCTCTCCCCTCCTGACATGGCTGATAACAGATAGTAATAGATTGTATTCCCCTGTCCTACAGTCGGCCTCTCCTCTCCTGACATGGCTGATAACAGATAGTAATAGATTGTATTCCGCTGTCCTACAGTCAGCCTCTCCCCTCCTGACGTGGCTGATAACAGATAGTAATAGATTGTATTCCCCTGTCCTACAGTCGGCCTCTCCCCTCCTGACATGGCTGATAACAGATAGTAATAGATTGTATTCCCCTGTCCTACAGTCGGCCTCTCCCCTCCTGACATGGCTGATAACAGATAGTAATAGATTGTATTCCCCTGTCCTACAGTCGGCCTCTCCTCTCCTGACATGGCTGATAACAGATAGTAATAGATTGTATTCCCCTGTCCTACAGTCGACCTCTCCTGACATGGCTGATAACAGATAGTAATAGATTGTATTCCCCTGTCCTACAGTCGGCCTCTCCTGACATGCTGATAACAGATAGTAATAGATTGTATTCCCCTGTCCTACAGACGGCCTCTCCCCTCCTGACATGGCTGATAACAGATAGTAATAGATTGTAGTCCCCTGTCCTACAGTCGGCCTCTCCCCTCCTGACGTGGCTGATAACAGATAGTAATAGATTGTATTCCCCTGTCCTACAGTCGGCCTCTCCCCTCCTGACGTGGCTGATAACAGATAGTAATAGATTGTATTCCCCTGTCCTACAGTCGGCCTCTCCCCTCCTGACATGGCTGATAACAGATAGTAATAGATTGTATTCCCCTGTCCTACAGTCGGCCTCTCCTTTCCTGACATGGCTGATAACAGATAGTAATAGATTGTATTCACCTGTCCTACAGTGGGCCTCTCCCCTCCTGACATGGCTGATAACAGATAGTAATAGATTGTATTCCCCTGTCCTACAGTCGGCCTCTCCTCTCCTGACATGGCTGATAACAGATAGTAATAGATTGTATTCCCCTGTCCTACAGTCGGCCTCTCCCCTCCTGACGTGGCTGATAACAGATAGTAATAGATTGTATTCCCCTGTCCTACAGTCGGCCTCTCCCCTCCTGACATGGCTGATAACAGATAGTAATAGATTGTATTCCCCTGTCCTACAGTCGGCCTCTCCTCTCCTGACATGGCTGATAACAGATAGTAATAGATTGTATTCCCCTGTCCTACAGTCGGCCTCTCCTGACATGGCTGATAACAGATAGTAATAGATTGTATTCCCCTGTCCTACAGTCGGCCTCTCCTGACATGCTGATAACAGATAGTAATAGATTGTATTCCCCTGTCCTACAGACGGCCTCTCCCCTCCTGACATGGCTGATAACAGATAGTAATAGATTGTAGTCCCCTGTCCTACAGTCGGCCTCTCCCCTCCTGACGTGGCTGATAACAGATAGTAATAGATTGTATTCCCCTGTCCTACAGTCGGCCTCTCCCCTCCTGACGTGGCTGATAACAGATAGTAATAGATTGTATTCCCCTGTCCTACAGTCGGCCTCTCCCCTCCTGACATGGCTGATAACAGATAGTAATAGATTGTATTCCCCTGTCCTACAGTCGGCCTCTCCTCTCCTGACATGGCTGATAACAGATAGTAATAGATTGTATTCCGCTGTCCTACAGTCAGCCTCTCCCCTCCTGACGTGGCTGATAACAGATAGTAATAGATTGTATTCCCCTGTCCTACAGTCGGCCTCTCCCCTCCTGACATGGCTGATAACAGATAGTAATAGATTGTATTCCCCTGTCCTACAGTCGGCCTCTCCCCTCCTGACATGGCTGATAACAGATAGTAATAGATTGTATTCCCCTGTCCTACAGTCGGCCTCTCCTCTCCTGACATGGCTGATAACAGATAGTAATAGATTGTATTCCCCTGTCCTACAGTCGACCTCTCCTGACATGGCTGATAACAGATAGTAATAGATTGTATTCCCCTGTCCTACAGTCGGCCTCTCCTGACATGCTGATAACAGATAGTAATAGATTGTATTCCCCTGTCCTACAGACGGCCTCTCCCCTCCTGACATGGCTGATAACAGATAGTAATAGATTGTAGTCCCCTGTCCTACAGTCGGCCTCTCCCCTCCTGACGTGGCTGATAACAGATAGTAATAGATTGTATTCCCCTGTCCTACAGTCGGCCTCTCCCCTCCTGACGTGGCTGATAACAGATAGTAATAGATTGTATTCCCCTGTCCTACAGTCGGCCTCTCCCCTCCTGACATGGCTGATAACAGATATTAATAGATTGTATTCCCCTGTCCTACAGTCGGCCTCTCCTTTCCTGACATGGCTGATAACAGATAGTAATAGATTGTATTCACCTGTCCTACAGTGGGCCTCTCCCCTCCTGACATGGCTGATAACAGATAGTAATAGATTGTATTCCCCTGTCCTACAGTCGGCCTCTCCTCTCCTGACATGGCTGATAACAGATAGTAATAGATTGTATTCCCCTGTCCTACAGTCGGCCTCTCCCCTCCTGACGTGGCTGATAACAGATAGTAATAGATTGTATTCCCCTGTCCTACAGTCGGCCTCTCCTGACATGGCTGATAACAGATAGTAATAGATTGTATTCCCCTGTCCTACAGTCGGCCTCTCCTGACATGGCTGATAACAGATAGTAATAGATTGTATTCCCCTGTCCTACAGTCGGCCTCTCCTCTCCTGACATGGCTGATAACAGATAGTAATAGATTGTATTCCCCTGTCCTACAGTCGGCCTCTCCCCTCCTGACATGGCTGATAACAGATAGTAATAGATTGTATTCCCCTGTCCTACAGTCGGCCTCTCCTGACATGGCTGATAACAGATAGTAATAGATTGTATTCCCCTGTCCTACAGTCGGCCTCTCCTGACATGCTGATAACAGATAGTAATAGATTGTATTCCCCTGTCCTACAGTCGGCCTCTCCCCTCCTGACATGGCTGATAACAGATAGTAATAGATTGTAGTCCCCTGTCCTACAATCGGCCTCTTCCCCTCCTGACGTGGCTGATAACAGATAGTAATAGATTGTATTCCCCTGTCCTACAGTCGGCCTCTCCTCTCCTGACATGGCTGATAACAGATAGTAATAGATTGTATTCCTCTGTCCTACAGTCGGCCTCTCCTCTCCTGACATGGCTGATAACAGATAGTAATAGATTGTATTCCCCTGTCCTACAGTCGGCCTCTCCTGACATGGCTGATAACAGATAGTAATAGATTGTATTCCCCTGTCCTACAGTCGGCCTCTCCTGACATGCTGATAACAGATAGTAATAGATTGTATTCCCCTGTCCTACAGTCGTCCTCTCCCCTCCTGACATGGCTGATAACAGATAGTAATAGATTGTAGTCCCCTGTCCTACAGTCGGCCTCTCCTCTCCTGACATGGCTGATAACAGATAGTAATAGATTGTATTCCCCTGTCCTACAGTCGGCCTCTCCCCTCCTGACGTGGCTGATAACAGATAGTAATAGATTGTATTCCCCTGTCCTACAGTCGGCCTCTCCCCTCCTGACATGGCTGATAACAGATAGTAATAGATTGTATTCCCCTGTCCTACAGTCGGCCTCTCCTGACATGGCTGATAACAGATAGTAATAGATTGTATTCCCCTGTCCTACAGTCGGCCTCTCCCCTCCTGACATGGCTGATAACAGATAGTAATAGATTGTATTCCCCTGTCCTACAGTCGGCCTCTCCCCTCCTGACGTGGCTGATAACAGATAGTAATAAATTGTATTCCCCTGTCCTACAGTCGGCCTCTCCCTTCCTGACGTGGCTGATAACAGATAGTAATAGATTGTATTCCCCTGTCCTACAGTCGGCCTCTCCTCTCCTGACGTGGCTGATAACAGATAGTAATAGATTGTATTCCCCTGTCCTACAGTCGGCCTCTCCTCTCCTGACGTGGCTGATAACAGATAGTAATAGATTGTATTCCCCTGTCCTACAGTCGGCCTCTCCCCTCGTGACATGGCTGATAACAGATAGTAATAGATTGTATTCCCCTGTCCTACAGTCGGCCTCTCCCCTCCTGACATGGCTGATAACAGATAGTAATAGATTGTAGACCCCTGTCCTACAGTCGGCCTCTCCTGACATGGCTGATAACAGATAGTAATAGATTGTATTCCCCTGTCCTACAGTCGGCCTCTCCTGACATGCTGATAACAGATAGTAATAGATTGTATTCCCCTGTCCTACAGTCGGCCTCTCCCCTCCTGACATGGCTGATAACAGATAGTAATAGATTGTATTCCCCTGTCCTACAGTCGGCCTCTCCTCTCCTGACATGGCTGATAACAGATAGTAATAGATTGTATTCCCCTGTCCTACAGTCGACCTCTCCTGACATGGCTGATAACAGATAGTAATAGATTGTATTCCCCTGTCCTACAGTCGGCCTCTCCTGACATGCTGATAACAGATAGTAATAGATTGTATTCCCCTGTCCTACAGACGGCCTCTCCCCTCCTGACATGGCTGATAACAGATAGTAATAGATTGTAGTCCCCTGTCCTACAGTCGGCCTCTCCCCTCCTGACGTGGCTGATAACAGATAGTAATAGATTGTATTCCCCTGTCCTACAGTCGGCCTCTCCCCTCCTGACGTGGCTGATAACAGATAGTAATAGATTGTATTCCCCTGTCCTACAGTCGGCCTCTCCCCTCCTGACATGGCTGATAACAGATAGTAATAGATTGTATTCCCCTGTCCTACAGTCGGCCTCTCCTTTCCTGACATGGCTGATAACAGATAGTAATAGATTGTATTCACCTGTCCTACAGTGGGCCTCTCCCCTCCTGACATGGCTGATAACAGATAGTAATAGATTGTATTCCCCTGTCCTACAGTCGGCCTCTCCTCTCCTGACATGGCTGATAACAGATAGTAATAGATTGTATTCCCCTGTCCTACAGTCGGCCTCTCCCCTCCTGACGTGGCTGATAACAGATAGTAATAGATTGTATTCCCCTGTCCTACAGTCGGCCTCTCCCCTCCTGACATGGCTGATAACAGATAGTAATAGATTGTATTCCCCTGTCCTACAGTCGGCCTCTCCTCTCCTGACATGGCTGATAACAGATAGTAATAGATTGTATTCCCCTGTCCTACAGTCGGCCTCTCCTGACATGCTGATAACAGATAGTAATAGATTGTATTCCCCTGTCCTACAGACGGCCTCTCCCCTCCTGACATGGCTGATAACAGATAGTAATAGATTGTAGTCCCCTGTCCTACAGTCGGCCTCTCCCCTCCTGACGTGGCTGATAACAGATAGTAATAGATTGTATTCCCCTGTCCTACAGTCGGCCTCTCCCCTCCTGACGTGGCTGATAACAGATAGTAATAGATTGTATTCCCCTGTCCTACAGTCGGCCTCTCCCCTCCTGACATGGCTGATAACAGATAGTAATAGATTGTATTCCCCTGTCCTACAGTCGGCCTCTCCTCTCCTGACATGGCTGATAACAGATAGTAATAGATTGTATTCCGCTGTCCTACAGTCAGCCTCTCCCCTCCTGACGTGGCTGATAACAGATAGTAATAGATTGTATTCCCCTGTCCTACAGTCGGCCTCTCCCCTCCTGACATGGCTGATAACAGATAGTAATAGATTGTATTCCCCTGTCCTACAGTCGGCCTCTCCCCTCCTGACATGGCTGATAACAGATAGTAATAGATTGTATTCCCCTGTCCTACAGTCGGCCTCTCCTCTCCTGACATGGCTGATAACAGATAGTAATAGATTGTATTCCCCTGTCCTACAGTCGACCTCTCCTGACATGGCTGATAACAGATAGTAATAGATTGTATTCCCCTGTCCTACAGTCGGCCTCTCCTGACATGCTGATAACAGATAGTAATAGATTGTATTCCCCTGTCCTACAGACGGCCTCTCCCCTCCTGACATGGCTGATAACAGATAGTAATAGATTGTAGTCCCCTGTCCTACAGTCGGCCTCTCCCCTCCTGACGTGGCTGATAACAGATAGTAATAGATTGTATTCCCCTGTCCTACAGTCGGCCTCTCCCCTCCTGACGTGGCTGATAACAGATAGTAATAGATTGTATTCCCCTGTCCTACAGTCGGCCTCTCCCCTCCTGACATGGCTGATAACAGATAGTAATAGATTGTATTCCCCTGTCCTACAGTCGGCCTCTCCTTTCCTGACATGGCTGATAACAGATAGTAATAGATTGTATTCACCTGTCCTACAGTGGGCCTCTCCCCTCCTGACATGGCTGATAACAGATAGTAATAGATTGTATTCCCCTGTCCTACAGTCGGCCTCTCCTCTCCTGACATGGCTGATAACAGATAGTAATAGATTGTATTCCCCTGTCCTACAGTCGGCCTCTCCCCTCCTGACGTGGCTGATAACAGATAGTAATAGATTGTATTCCCCTGTCCTACAGTCGGCCTCTCCTGACATGGCTGATAACAGATAGTAATAGATTGTATTCCCCTGTCCTACAGTCGGCCTCTCCTGACATGGCTGATAACAGATAGTAATAGATTGTATTCCCCTGTCCTACAGTCGGCCTCTCCTCTCCTGACATGGCTGATAACAGATAGTAATAGATTGTATTCCCCTGTCCTACAGTCGGCCTCTCCCCTCCTGACATGGCTGATAACAGATAGTAATAGATTGTATTCCCCTGTCCTACAGTCGGCCTCTCCTGACATGGCTGATAACAGATAGTAATAGATTGTATTCCCCTGTCCTACAGTCGGCCTCTCCTGACATGCTGATAACAGATAGTAATAGATTGTATTCCCCTGTCCTACAGTCGGCCTCTCCCCTCCTGACATGGCTGATAACAGATAGTAATAGATTGTAGTCCCCTGTCCTACAGTCGGCCTCTTCCCTCCTGACGTGGCTGATAACAGATAGTAATAGATTGTATTCCCCTGTCCTACAGTCGGCCTCTCCTCTCCTGACATGGCTGATAACAGATAGTAATAGATTGTATTCCTCTGTCCTACAGTCGGCCTCTCCTCTCCTGACATGGCTGATAACAGATAGTAATAGATTGTATTCCCCTGTCCTACAGTCGGCCTCTCCTGACATGGCTGATAACAGATAGTAATAGATTGTATTCCCCTGTCCTACAGTCGGCCTCTCCTGACATGCTGATAACAGATAGTAATAGATTGTATTCCCCTGTCCTACAGTCGTCCTCTCCCCTCCTGACATGGCTGATAACAGATAGTAATAGATTGTAGTCCCCTGTCCTACAGTCGGCCTCTCCTCTCCTGACGTGGCTGATAACAGATAGTAATAGATTGTATTCCCCTGTCCTACAGTCGGCCTCTCCCCTCCTGACGTGGCTGATAACAGATAGTAATAGATTGTATTCCCCTGTCCTACAGTCGGCCTCTCCCCTCCTGACATGGCTGATAACAGATAGTAATAGATTGTATTCCCCTGTCCTACAGTCGGCCTCTCCTGACATGGCTGATAACAGATAGTAATAGATTGTATTCCCCTGTCCTACAGTCGGCCTCTCCCCTCCTGACATGGCTGATAACAGATAGTAATAGATTGTATTCCCCTGTCCTACAGTCGGCCTCTCCCCTCCTGACGTGGCTGATAACAGATAGTAATAAATTGTATTCCCCTGTCCTACAGTCGGCCTCTCCCTTCCTGACGTGGCTGATAACAGATAGTAATAGATTGTATTCCCCTGTCCTACAGTCGGCCTCTCCTCTCCTGACGTGGCTGATAACAGATAGTAATAGATTGTATTCCCCTGTCTTACAGTCGGCCTCTCCTCTCCTGACGTGGCTGATAACAGATAGTAATAGATTGTATTCCCCTGTCCTACAGTCGGCCTCTCCCCTCGTGACATGGCTGATAACAGATAGTAATAGATTGTATTCCCCTGTCCTACAGTCGGCCTCTCCCCTCCTGACATGGCTGATAACAGATAGTAATAGATTGTAGACCCCTGTCCTACAGTCGGCCTCTCCTGACATGGCTGATAACAGATAGTAATAGATTGTATTCCCCTGTCCTACAGTCGGCCTCTCCTGACATGCTGATAACAGATAGTAATAGATTGTATTCCCCTGTCCTACAGTCGGCCTCTCCCCTCCTGACATGGCTGATAACAAATAGTAATAGATTGTAGTCCCCTGTCCTACAGTCGGCCTCTCCTCTCCTGACGTGGCTGATAACAGATAGTAATAGATTGTATTCCCCTGTCCTACTGTCGGCCTCTCCCCTCCTGACGTGGCTGATAACAGATAGTGATAGATTGTATTCCCCTGTCCTACAGTCGGCCTCGCCTCTCCTGACATGGCTGATAACAGATAGTAATAGATTGTATTCCCCTGTCCTACAGTCGGCCTCTCCTGACATGGCTGATAACAGATAGTAATAGATTGTATTCCCCTGTCCTACAGTCGGCCTCTCCTCTCCTGACGTGGCTGATAACAGATAGTAATAGATTGTATTCCCCTGTCCTACAGTCGGCCTCTCCCCTCCTGACATGGCTGATAACAGATAGTAATAGATTGTATTCCCCTGTCCTACAGTCGGTCTCTCCTGACATGGCTGATAACAGATAGTAATAGATTGTATTCCCCTGTCCTACAGTCGGCCTCTCCTGACATGCTGATAACAGATAGTAATAGATTGTATTCCCCTGTCCTACAGTCGGCCTCTCCTCTCCTGACATGGCTGATAACAAATAGTAATAGATTGTATTCCCCTGTCCTACAGTCGGCCTCTCCCCTCCTGACATGGCTGATAACAGATAGTAATAGATTGTATTCCCCTGTCCTACAGTCGGCCTCTCCTGACATGGCTGATAACAGATTGTAATAGATTGTATTCCCCTGTCCTACAGTCGGCCTCTCCCCTCCTGACGTGGCTGATAACAGATAGTAATAGATTGTATTCCCCTGTCCTACAGTCGGCCTCTCCTCTCCTGACATGGCTGATAACAGATAGTAATAGATTGTATTCCCCTGTCCTACAGTCGGCCTCTCCTGACATGACTGATAACAGATAGTAATAGATTGTATTCCCCTGTCCTACAGTCGGCCTCTCCTCTCCTGACGTGGCTGATAACAGATAGTAATAGATTGTATTCCCCTGTCCTACAGTCGGCCTCTCCCCTCCTGACGTGGCTGATAACAGATAGTAATAGATTGTATTCCCCTGTCCTACAGTCGGCCTCTCCCCTCCTGACGTGGCTGATAACAGATAGTAATAGATTGTATTCCCCTGTCCTACAGTCGGTCTCTCCTGACATGGCTGATAACAGATAGTAATAGATTGTATTCCCCTGTCCTACAGTCGGCCTCTCCTGACATGGCTGATAACAGATTGTAATAGATTGTATTCCCCTGTCCTACAGTCGGCCTCTCCCCCTCCTGACGTGGCTGATAACAGATAGTAATAGATTGTATTCCCCTGTCCTACAGTCGGCCTCTCCTCTCCTGACATGGCTGATAACAGATAGTAATAGATTGTATTCCCCTGTCCTACAGTCGGCCTCTCCTGACATGACTGATAACAGATAGTAATAGATTGTATTCCCCTGTCCTACAGTCGGCCTCTCCCCTCCTGACGTGGCTGATAACAGATAGTAATAGATTGTATTCCCCTGTCCTACAGTCGGCCTCTCCTGACATGGCTGATAACAGATAGTAATAGATTGTATTCCCCTGTCCTACAGTCGGCCTCTCCTCTCCTGACGTGGCTGATAACAGATAGTAATAGATTGTATTCCCCTGTCCTACAGTCGGCCTCTCCCCTCCTGACATGGCTGATAACACATAGTAATAGATTGTATTCCCCTGTCCTACAGTCGGCCTCTCCTGACATGGCTGATAACAGATAGTAATAGATTGTATTCCCCTGTCCTACAGTCGGCCTCTCCTCTCCTGACGTGGCTGATAACAGATAGTAATAGATTGTATTCCCCTGTCCTACAGTCGGCCTCTCCCCTCCTGACGTGGCTGATAACAGATAGTAATAGATTGTATTCCCCTGTCCTACAGTCGGCCTCTCCCCTCCTGACGTGGCTGATAACAGATAGTAATAGATTGTATTCCCCTGTCCTACAGTCGGTCTCTCCTGACATGGCTGATAACAGATAGTAATAGATTGTATTCCCCTGTCCTACAGTCGGCCTCTCCTGACATGGCTGATAACAGATTGTAATAGATTGTATTCCCCTGTCCTACAGTCGGCCTCTCCCCTCCTGACGTGGCTGATAACAGATAGTAATAGATTGTATTCCCCTGTCCTACAGTCGGCCTCTCCTCTCCTGACATGGCTGATAACAGATAGTAATAGATTGTATTCCCCTGTCCTACAGTCGGCCTCTCCTGACATGACTGATAACAGATAGTAATAGATTGTATTCCCCTGTCCTACAGTCGGCCTCTCCCCTCCTGACGTGGCTGATAACAGATAGTAATAGATTGTATTCCCCTGTCCTACAGTCGGCCTCTCCTGACATGGCTGATAACAGATAGTAATAGATTGTATTCCCCTGTCCTACAGTCGGCCTCTCCTCTCCTGACGTGGCTGATAACAGATAGTAATAGATTGTATTCCCCTGTCCTACAGTCGGCCTCTCCCCCTCCTGACATGGCTGATAACACATAGTAATAGATTGTATTCCCCTGTCCTACAGTCGGCCTCTCCTGACATGGCTGATAACAGATAGTAATAGATTGTATTCCCCTGTCCTACAGTCGGCCTCTCCTCTCCTGACGTGGCTGATAACAGATAGTAATAGATTGTATTCCCCTGTCCTACAGTCGGCCTCTCCCCTCCTGACGTGGCTGATAACAGATAGTAATAGATTGTATTCCCCTGTCCTACAGTCGGCCTCTCCCAGGTCTATCATATCATTGATGAGTTGTGTATCTGGATGGGGCTATGACTAGTTGTCTTTGGCTCCAGGCTGCGGAGTATGACACCAGAGGGGGTGCTTTCCTGTCCTCTCACTGTTACTATATACAGCTTGCGATGCAGTCATTGACTCTTAACTATCTGTTATATTTATGGAGCAAAACCACAAAGTGTCAGTGGCCTCGCTGTGCTCTGAACACACAAGAACCTGCTGACCTTTATATTACAGTGCCTTGCGAAAGTATTCGCCCCCTTGAACTTTTCAACCTTTTGCCACATTTCAGGCTTCAAACATAAGGATATAAAATTTTAATTTTTTGGTGAAGAATCAACAACAAGTGGGACACAATCGTGAAGTGGAACAAAATTTATTGGTTATTTTAAACTTTTGTAAAAAATAAAAAACTGAAAAGTGGGCGTGCCATATTATTCGGCCTCTTTACTTTCAGTGCAGCAAACTCAGTCCAGAAGTTCAGTGAGGATCTCTGAATGATCCAATGTTGTCCTAAATGACTGATGATGATAAATATAATCCACCTGTGTGTACAAGTCTCCGTATAAATGCACCTGCTCTGTGATAGGTTCAGGGTTCTGTTTAAAGCGCAGAGAGCATCATGAAGACCAAGGAACACACCAGGCAGGTCCGTGATACTGTTGTGGAGAAGTTTAAAGCCGGATTTGGATACAAAAAGATTTCCCAAACTTTAAACCTCCCAAGGAGCACTGTGCAAGCGATCATATTGAAATGGAAGGAGTATCAGACCACTGCAAATCTACCAAGACCCGGCCGTCCCTCTAAACTTTCATCTCAAACAAGGAGAAGACTGATCAGAGATGCAGCCAAGAGGCCCATGATCACTCTGGATGAACTGCAGAGATCTACAGCTGAGGTGGGAGAGTCTGTCCATAGGACAACAATCAGTCGTACACTGCACAAATCTGGCCTTTATGGAAGAGTGGCAAGAAGAAAGCCATTTCTCAAAGATATCCATAAAAAGCCACCTGGGAGACACCAAACATGTGGAAGAAGGTGCTCTGCTCAGATGACACCAAAATCCAACTTTTTGGCCACAATGCAAAACGATATGTTTGGTGTAAAAGCAACACAGCTCATCCCCCTGAACACACCATCCCCACTGTCACACATGGTGGGGGCAGCATCATGGTTTGGGCCTGCCTTTCTTCAGCAGGGACAGGGAAGATGGTTAAAATTGATGGGAAGATGGATGGAGCCAAATACAGGACCATTCTGGAAGAAAACCTGTTGGAGTCTGCAAAAGACCTGAGACTGGGACGGAGATTTATCTTCCAACAAGACAATGATCCCAAACATAAAGCCAAATCTACAATGGAATGGTTCCCAAATAAACGTATCCAGGTGTTAGAATGGCCAAGTCAAAGTCCAGACCTGAATCCAATCGAGAATCTGTGGAAAGAGCTGAAAACTGCTGTTCACAAACGCTCTCCATCCAACCTCACTGAGCTCCAGCTGTTTTCCAAGGAAGAATGGGCAAGAACTGATAGAGACAACCCCAAGCGACTTGTAGCTGTAATCGCAGCAAAAGGGGGCGCTACAAAGTATTAACTTAAGGGGGCCGAATAATATTGCACGCCCCACTTTTCAGTTTTTTATTTTTTACAAATATGATATAAGGGTCAGTACACACAGGACATCACAGCTTGTGTATATGGGGTAGTCACAGACCGGTCAGAGCGTCCATGCTGACCCCTGACCACTGCTGACTATGATATAAGGGTCAGTACACACAGGACATCACAGCTTGTGTATATGGAGTAGTCACAGACCGGTCAGAGCGCCCATACTGACCCCTGAGCACTGCTGACTATGATATAAGGGTCAGTACACACAGGACATCACAGCTTGTGTATATAGAGTAGTCACAGACCGGTCAGAGCGCCCATGCTGACCCCTGACCACTGCTGACTATGATATAAGGGTCAGTACACACAGGACATCACAGCTTGTGTATATGGAGTAGTCACAGACCGGTCAGAGCGCCCATGCTGACCCCTGACCACTGACTATGATATAAGGGTCAGTACACACAGGACATCACAGCTTGTGTATATGGAGTAGTCACAGACCGGTCAGAGCGTCCATGCTGACCCCTGACCACTGCTGACTATGATATAAGGGTCAGTACACACAGGACATCACAGCTTGTGTATATAGAGTAGTCACAGACCGGTCAGAGCGCCCATGCTGACCCCTGACCACTGCTGACTATGATATAAGGGTCAGTACACACAGGACATCACAGCTTGTGTATATGGAGTAGTCACAGACCGGTCAGAGCGCCCATGCTGACCCCTGACCACTGACTATGATATAAGGGTCAGTACACACAGGACATCACAGCTTGTGTATATGGAGTAGTCACAGACCGGTCAGAGCGCCCATGCTGACCCCTGACCACTGCTGACTATGATATAAGGGTCAGTACACACAGGACATCACAGCTTCTGTATATGGGGTAGTCACAGACCGGTCAGAGCGTCCATGCTGACCCCTGACCACTGCTGACTATGATATAAGGGTCAGTACACACAGGACATCACAGCTTGTGTATATGGAGTAGTCACAGACCGGTCAGAGCGCCCATGCTGACCCCTGACCACTGACTATGATATAAGGGTCAGTACACACAGGACATCACAGCTTGTGTATATGGGGTAGTCACAGACCGGTCAGAGCGCCCATGCTGACCCCTGACCACTGCTGACTATGATATAAGGGTTAGTACACACAGGACATCACAGCTTGTGTATATGGGGTAGTCACAGACTGGTCAGAGCGCCCATGCTGACCCCTGACCACTGACTATGATATAAGGGTCAGTACACACAGGACATCACAGCTTGTGTATATGGAGTAGTCACAGACCGGTCAGAGCGCCCATGCTGACCCCTGACCACTGACTATGATATAAGGGTCAGTACACACAGGACATTACATGTATTTACCCCTCCCCCACTCCATTCCCATCTCTTTTAGTAGTAAGCACTGACTATAGTACAACATATGAGAATTTGCTCCACCCCTGAGGAACCGGGTGGATGTATACGTTTGTTTTCTCTATAGGTAGTAGATATAATGGCGCTCCTCTACCAGACCTGCCCCATATACTCCTGTGTTGGGTTTATATACTGTGACATCTTCTCTCTTTGCAGCTTTCAGTGAGGAGGAGGTGACGTTATGGATCAGCGGACTCACCTGGGCACTCACTGACACCCTGAAGTCACCCACCCCTCTACAGGCCGAGAGGTAAGTCCTGTATCCGGAGCACTGACAGGATGGGGGGTGTGGTCCTCTAATACTGTATCACACATGATAGGATTAGATACACAGCTCAGCAGACTGTATCACACATGATAGGATTAGATACACAGCTCAGCAGACTGTATCACACATGATAGGATTAGATAAACAGCTCAGCAGACTGTATCACACATGATAGGATTAGATACACAGCTCAGCAGACTGTATCACACATGATAGGATTAGATACACAGCTCAGCAGACTGTATCACACATGATAGGATTAGATACACAGCTCAGCAGACTGTATCACACATGATAGGATTAGATACACAGCTCAGCAGACTGTATCATACATGATAGGATTAGATACACAGCTCAGCAGACTGTATCACATCACTTGCGTATATTCCGGAGCACACAGTATAGTGGGGGCTATTCATTTCTTTGGGGTCACCCCTTACACCCCTGTATTTGCCTTCCTGCCTTGAGTTTGCGGTTCCGGACTGTTCTCCTCTTCCGTCCTCGCTGCTCATGTCAGATAAATATTTGCTCTCGGCCGCTCTCTGACTATCAGCTCTGCAGCAAACACTGGAGATTACAGAAATAGATAGTTACACGTGGAGAGGGGGCGCCGGAGCGGTGGTCGCCACTCCTGTGATCATTGATTCCTGCAGGGGCCCCTGAGTATGATCAGTTTGTGGGCCCCAGAGATCATGTCCCACTGCCCACTATGGAATCCCTCACTTATTTCTGTAATACATTGACTAACACTGTGGCTTCGGGCCCTCGTTTCTTTAGGGCCCCTATACGTCTGCCTATATGACTCTCTAGCACCCTCTAGCTGGAGTGTTGTGCATTGCACATGTGACTTGGATCTTATTTGTGCTCAGTTTCTTTTTAGTCTTGTGTTAGCCCCTCCCCTGAGGACCATGGCCACACCCCCAACACCGCCCCTGCTTACTGTTACTTGTGAGCAATGTTATACAACAGTCCAGTAACTAAATTGTGTCACCCCTAGGAAGCTGTCACTAGCCCCTACACAGTAAGGGCACCCCCTCTGTAGGGCCCCAGGCCAGCTTAGTGCCCCATTACATATATAGCTAGAGCTGAATTCACTTCTCCCTACCAAGATGTCTCTGCTGCGCGGCATCCTGGGAGTTGTAGGTTCTGCAGGGACTTGTCTACATGGGCGATCGTGACTTTTATCCTGTTTTTTGTGTGCAGATGGCTGAGGAAACAGTTTGAGGCGATGGATCGGGCCAAGGACGGCAGGTAGGACTGTATATTGTGTATATATACCGGCTCCTCGTGAGATCGGACGCCAAATCCTGCGCAATAACAAACACCCCTCCCCCCGGTCATCCTCACTGAGAGCAATTGGATTATATTGCTCAATGACGTCAAGTCCTCGCCTGATCAGATGAGGGATACGGCACGTTCACAGATCAAAGTGATCCGGGGACAGCAGGGATGATAATATACAGAGCAGACCTGTAGAGAAGTAGTACTGTGCAGAGGAAAACAGGAGAAGTAGTACTGTGCAGAGTATTACAGGAGAAGTAGTACTGTGCAGAGTATTACAGGAGAAGTAGTACTGTGCAGAGGAATGCAGGAGAAGTGCTACTGTGCAGAGTAATACAGGAGAAGTATTACTGTGCAGAGGAATACAAGAAAAGTAGTACTGTGCAGAGGAATACAGGAGAAGTAGTACTGTGCAGAGTATTACAGGAGAAGTAGTACTGTGCAGAGTATTACAGGAGAAGTAGTACTGTGCAGAGGAATACAGGAGAAGTGCTACTGTGCAGAGTAATACAGGAGAAGTATTACTGTGCAGAGGAATACAAGAAAAGTAGTACTGTGCAGAGTATTACAGGAGAAGTAGTACTGTGCAGAGTATTACAGGAGAAGTAGTACTGTGCAGAGGAATACAGGAGAAGTAGTACTGTGCAGAGGAAAACAGGAGAAGTGGTACTGTGCAGAGGAATACAGGAGAAGTAGTACTGTGCAGAGGAATACAGGAGAAGTAGTACTGTGCAGAGGAAAACAGGAGAAGTGGTACTGTGCAGAGGAAAACAGGAGAAGTGGTACTGTGCAGAGGAAAACAGGAGAAGTGGTACTGTGCAGAGGAAAACAGGAGAAGTGGTACTGTGCAGAGGAAAACAGGAGAAGTGGTACTGTGCAGAGGAAAACAGGAGAAGTGGTACTGTGCAGAGGAAAACAGGAGAAGTGGTACTGTGCAGAGGAAAACAGGAGAAGTGGTACTGTGCACTGTTCATATATACAGGACAGGAGAAGTGGTACTGTGCACTGTCCATATATACAGTATAAGAGAAGTGGTACTGTGCACTGTCCATATATACAGGAGAAGAGAAGTAGTACTGTGCACTGTCCATATATACTGTACAGGACAAGAGAAGTGGTACTGTGCACTGTCCATATATACAGTATAAGAGAAGTGGTACTGTGCACTGTCCATATATACAGTATAAGAGAAGTGGTACTGTGCACTGTCCATATATACAGTATTAGAGCAGTAGTACTGTGCACTGTCCATATATACAGTATTAGAGCTGTAGTACTGTGCACTGTCCGTATATACAGTATTAGAGCAGTAGTACTGTGCAGTGTCCATATATACAGTATTAGAGCAGTAGTACTGTGCACTGTCCGTATATACAGTATTAGAGCAGTAGTACTGTGCACTGTCCGTATATACAGTATTAGAGCAGTAGTACTGTGCACTGTCCGTATATACAGTATTAGAAGTAGTACTGTGCACTGTCCGTATATACAGTATTAGAGCAGTAGTACTGTGCACTGACCATATATACAGTATTAGAGCAGTAGTACTGTGCGCTGTCCGTATATACAGTATTAGAGCAGTAGTACTGTGCACTGTCCATATATGCAGAAGAGAAGTAGTACTGTGCACTGTCCATATATACAATATTAGAGCAGTAGTACTGTGCACTGCCCATATATACAGTATTAGAGCAGTAGTACTGTGCACTGTCCATATATACAGTATTAGAGCAGTAGTACTGTGCGCTGTCCGTATATACAGTATTAGAGCAGTAGTACTGTGCGCTGTCCATATATACAGTATTAGAGCAGTAGTACTGTGCACTCTCCGTATATACAGTATTAGAGCAGTAGTACTGTGCACTGACCATATATACAGTATTAGAGCAGTAGTACTGTGCACTGTCCATATATACAGTATTAGAGAAGTAGTACTGTGCACTGTCCATATATACAGTATTAGAGCAGTAGTACTGTGCACTGTCCATATATACATTATTAGAGCAGTAGTACTGTGCACTGACCATATATACAGTATTAGAGCAGTAGTACTGTGCACTCTCCGTATATACAGTATTAGAGCAGTAGTACTGTGCACTGCCCATATATACAGTATTAGAGCAGTAGTACTGTGCACTGTCCGTATATACAGTATTAGAGCAGTAGTACTGTGCACTGCCCATATATACAGTATTAGAGCAGTAGTACTGTGCACTGTCCATATATACAGTATTAGAGCAGTAGTACTGTGCACTGTACATATATACAGTATTAGAGCTGTAGTACTGTGCACTGTCCGTATATACAGTATTAGAGCAGTAGTACTGTGCACTGTCCGTATATACAGTATTAGAGCAGTAGTACTGTGCACTGACCATATATACAGTATTAGAGCAGTAGTACTGTGCACTGTACATATATACAGTATTAGAGCAGTAGTACTGTGCACTGTCCATATATACAGTATTAGAGCAGTAGTACTGTGCACTGACCATATATACAGTATTAGAGCAGTAGTACTGTGCACTGTCCGTATATACAGTATTAGAGCAGTAGTACTGTGCACTGTCCGTATATACAGTATTAGAAGTAGTACTGTGCACTGTCCGTATATACAGTATTAGAGCAGTAGTACTGTGCACTGACCATATATACAGTATTAGAGCAGTAGTACTGTGCACTGTCCATATATACAGTATTAGAGCAGTAGTACTGTGCGCTGTCCGTATATACAGTATTAGAGCAGTAGTACTGTGCACTGTCCATATATGCAGAAGAGAAGTAGTACTGTGCACTGTCCATATATACAATATTAGAGCAGTAGTACTGTGCACTGCCCATATATACAGTATTAGAGCAGTAGTACTGTGCACTGTCCATATATACAGTATTAGAGCAGTAGTACTGTGCGCTGTCCGTATATACAGTATTAGAGCAGTAGTACTGTGCACTGTCCATATATACAGTATTAGAGAAGTAGTACTGTGCACTGTCCATATATACAGTATTAGAGCAGTAGTACTGTGCACTGTCCATATATACATTATTAGAGCAGTAGTACTGTGCACTGACCATATATACAGTATTAGAGCAGTAGTACTGTGCACTCTCCGTATATACAGTATTAGAGCAGTAGTACTGTGCACTGTCCATATATACATTATTAGAGCAGTAGTACTGTGCACTGTCCGTATATACAGTATTAGAGCAGTAGTACTGTGCACTGTCCATATATACAGTATTAGAGCAGTAGTACTGTGCACTGTCCATATATACAGTATTAGAGCAGTAGTACTGTGCACTGTCCGTATATACAGTATTAGAGCAGTAGTACTGTGCACTGTCCATATATACAGTATTAGAGCAGTAGTACTGTGCACTGTCCATATATACAGTATTAGAGCAGTAGTACTGTGCACTGTCCGTATATACATTATTAGAGCAGTAGTACTGTGCACTGTCCATATATACATTATTAGAGCAGTAGTACTGTGCACTGTCCGTATATACAGTATTAGAGCAGTAGTACTGTGCACTGTCCATATATACAGTATTAGAGCAGTAGTACTGTGCACTGTCCATATATACAGTATTAGAGCAGTAGTACTGTGCACTGACCATATATACAGTATTAGAGCAGTAGTACTGTGCACTGCCCATATATACAGTATTAGAGCAGTAGTACTGTGCACTGTCCGTATATACAGTATTAGAGCAGTAGTACTGTGCACTGACCATATATACAGTATTAGAGCAGTAGTACTGTGCACTGTCCGTATATACAGTATTAGAGCAGTAATACTGTACACTCTCCGTATATACAGTATTAGAGCAGTAGTACTGTGCACTGTACGTATATACAGTATTAGAGCAGTAGTACTGTGCACTGCCCATATATACAGTATTAGAGCAGTAGTACTGTGCACTGTCCGTATATACAGTATTAGAGCAGTAATACTGTACACTCTCCGTATATACAGTATTAGAGCAGTAGTACTGTGCACTGTACGTATATACAGTATTAGAGCAGTAGTACTGTGCACTGTCCGTATATACATTATTAGAGCAGTAGTACTGTGCACTGTCCATATATACATTATTAGAGCAGTAGTACTGTGCACTGACCATATATACAGTATTAGAGCAGTAGTACTGTGCACTCTCCGTATATACAGTATTAGAGCAGTAGTACTGTGCACTGACCATATATACAGTATTAGAGCAGTAGTACTGTGCACTGTCCGTATATACAGTATTAGAGCAGTAGTACTGTGCACTGTCCGTATATACAGTATTAGAGCAGTAGTACTGTGCACTGTCCGTATATACAGTATTAGAGCAGTAGTACTGTGCACTGTCCATATATACAGTATTAGATCAGTAGTACTGTGCACTGTCCATATATACAGTATTAGAGCAGTAGTACTGTGCACTGTCCATATATACAGTATTAGAGCAGTAGTACTGTGCACTGTCCGTATATACAGTATTAGAGCAGTAGTACTGTGCACTGTCCGTATATACAGTATTAGAGCAGTAGTACTGTGCACTGTCCGTATATACAGTATTAGAGCAGTAGTACTGTGCACTGTCCGTATATACAGTATTAGAGCAGTAGTACTGTGCACTGTCCATATATACAGTATTAGAGCAGTAGTACTGTGCGCTGTCCGTATATACAGTATTAGAGCAGTAGTACTGTGCACTGTCCATATATACAGTATTAGAGCAGTAGTACTGTGCACTGACCGTATATACAGTATTAGAGCAGTAGTACTGTGCACTGTCCGTATATACAGTATTAGAGCAGTAGTACTGTGCACTGTCCGTATATACAGTATTAGAGCAGTAGTACTGTGCACTGTCCGTATATACAGTATTAGAGCAGTAGTACTGTGCACTGTCCATATATACAGTATTAGAGCAGTAGTACTGTGCACTGTCCATATATACAGTATTAGAGCAGTAGTACTGTGCACTGTCCATATATACAGTATTAGAGCAGTAGTACTGTGCACTGACCATATATACAGTATTAGAGCAGTAGTACTGTGCACTGTCCGTATATACAGTATTAGAGCAGTAGTACTGTGCACTGTCCGTATATACAGTATTAGAGCGGTAGTACTGTGCACTGTCCGTATATACAGTATTAGACGCTGTAGTACTGTGCACTGTCCGTATATACAGTATTAGAGCAGTAGTACTGTGCACTGTCCGTATATACAGTATTAGAGCAGTAGTACTGTGCACTGTCCGTATATACAGTATTAGAGCGCTGTAGTACTGTGCACTGTCCATATATACAGTATTAGAGCAGTAGTACTGTGCACTGTCCATATATACAGTATTAGAGCAGTAGTACTGTGCACTGTCCGTATATACAGTATTAGAGCAGTAGTACTGTGCACTGTCCGTATATACAGTATTAGAGCAGTAGTACTGTGCACTGTCCGTATATACAGTATTAGAGCAGTAGTACTGTGCACTGTCCGTATATACAGTATTAGAGCAGTAGTACTGTGCACTGTCCGTATATACAGTATTAGAGCAGTAGTACTGTGCACTGTCCGTATATACAGTATTAGAGCAGTAGTACTGTGCACTGTCCGTATATACAGTATTAGAGCAGTAGTACTGTGCACTGTCCATGTATACAGTATTAGAGCAGTAGTACTGTGCACTGTCCGTATATACATTAGCGCAGTAGTACTGTGCACTGTCCGTATATACAGTATTAGAGCAGTAGTACTGTGCACTGTCCATATATACAGTTTTAGAGCAGTAGTACTGTGCACTGTCCGTATATACAGTATTAGAGCAGTAGTACTGTGCACTGCCCATATATACAGTATTAGAGCAGTAGTACTGTGCACTGTCCATATATACAGTATTAGAGCAGTAGTACTGTGCACTGCCCATATATACAGTATTAGAGCAGTAGTACTGTGCACTGTCCGTATATACAGTATTAGAGCAGTAGTACTGTGCACTGCCCATATATACAGTATTAGAGCAGTAGTACTGTGCACTGTCCGTATATACAGTATTAGAGCAGTAGTACTGTGCACTGACCATATATACAGTATTAGAGCAGTAGTACTGTGCACTGTCCGTATATACAGTATTAGAGCAGTAGTACTGTGCACTGACCATATATACAGTATTAGAGCAGTAGTACTGTGCACTGGGGGATGCCCCCCCCCCCCCCCTCCGTTTCGGGGGGCCGGCCGCGCCCCCCGCCCCCCCGGCCGCCCGCCCCCCCCCCCCCCGCCGGCGGCCGGGGGCCGCCCCCCCCCCCCTTTTGCCAGATTCATAGGGACACGACATAAACAGGATGACTGACAGGAAGTGATAAGAGCGGGCAGGATGGGGAGAGATCCAGAGCAGGAAATGTAGTCAGAGGATGACTGAGGCTCGGTATATGGGGCCGTCTCCATCACGGAGGCCATTGTCATAAATATGCTCCACCCACAAAATCTGAGATTGCAGGAGGAAAAATGAGGGTGTCCTCTAAATCCTGTGCCCCAGATGTGCAGCCCCCAGATCTTATCTACCATGTGCCCCTCATACACGTCCTTCTGTGTGAGCTCTGAAATCTGGGGACAATAGGATGAAACAAATGAGGATTATGTGATGGGCGCGCTGAGCTGAGTGTGCATGTATACAGAGGAGGCAGGAGTTATAGCTGTCAACTGAGTGTGCATGTATACAGAAGAGCCAGGAGGAATAACTGTCAGCTTAGTGTGAACGTATGTGAGGGAGGAATAGCTTAGTGTCTGCGTATAAGGGGGAGTTAGGAGGAATGGGTGAGCTGAGTGTGCATGTCAGAGGCGGTGGGGACAAACACATCCAAGTGGGTCCCCTACCCAGGTATAACAATATTATCTCTATACAGTGACCATAGAGTGGTACAGCGGGTACAGAAAGTATTCAGACCCCTTTACATTTTTCCCTCTTTGTTTCATTGCAGCCATTTGCTAAAATCAAAAAAGTTCCTTTTATTCCTCAGTAATGTACACTCAGCTCCCCATCCTGACAGAAAAATCCAGAAATGTAGATATTTTTGCAAATTTATTAAAAAAGAAAACCTGCAATCTCCCATGGCCATAAGTATTCGGAGCCTTTGCTGTGACCCTCATATATAACTCACTGCTGTCCATTTCCTTCTGATCCTCCTTGAGATGAATCTACTCCTTCATTAGAGTCCAGCTGTGTTTAATTAAACTGATTGGACTTGATTAGGAGCGGCGCACACCTGTCTATATAAGACCTCACAGCTCACACTGCATGTCAGAGCAAAGGAGAATCAGGAGGTCAAAGGAACTGCCCAAGGAGCTCAGAGACAGAATTGTGGCAAGGCCCAGATCTGGCCAAGGTCCCTAAGAGCACAGCGGCCTCCATAATCCTTACATGGAAGAAGTTTGGGATGAGCAGAACTCTTCCTAGACCTGGCCGTCCAGCCACACTGAGCAATGGTGGGAGAAGAGCCTTGGTGAGAGAGGTAAAGAAGAAGCCAAAGATCACTGTGGCCGAGCTCCAGAGATGCAGTAGGGAGATGGGAGAAAGTTCCACAAAGTCACTATCACTGCAGCCTCCACCAGTCGGGGCTTTATGGCAGAGGGGCCCGAAGGAAGCCTCTCCTCAGTGCAAGACATAGGAAAGCCAAAAAACACATGAAGGACTCCCAGACTATGAGAAATAAGATTCTCTGCTCTGAGGAGACGAAGATTGAACTTTCTGGCGTTAATTCTAAGCGGTATGTGTGGAGAAAACCAGGCCCTGCTCATCACCTGCCCAATACAATCCCAACAGTGAGACATGGCGGTGGCAGCATCATGCTATGGGGGACAGGACGACTGGCTGTAATAGAAGGAAAGATGAATGCGGCCAAGTACAGAGATATCCTGGAAGAAAACCTCTCCAGAGTGCTCTGGACCTCAGACTGGGCCGAAGGTTCCAACAAGACAATGACCCTAAGCACACAGCTAAAATAACTAAGGAACAACTCTGTGACCATTCCTGACTGGCCCAGCCACAGCCCGGACCTCAACCCAACTGAGCATCTCTGGAGAGACCTGAAAATGTCTCCACCAATGTTCACCATCCAACCTGACGGAACTGGAGAGGATCTGCAAGGAAGAATGGCCGAGGATCCCCAAATCCAGATGTGACAAACTTGTTGTATCATTCCCAAGAAGACTCCTGGCTGTACTAGCTCAGAAGGAAGCGGCTTCTACTCAGTACTGAGCAAAGGCTCCGAATACTTATGGCCATGGGAGATTGCAGGGTTTCTTATTTAATAAGTTTGCAAAAATATCTACATTTCTGGGTTTTTCTGTCAGGATGGGGAGCTGAGTGTACATTAATGAGAAATAAAAGGAACTTTTTTGCTTTTAGCAAATGGCTGCAATGAAACAAAGAGTGAAAAATTTAAAGGGGTCTGAATACTTTCCGTACCCAGTGTATATGGCAGGTATTCTGCCCATCTCTGCAGACAGTATACAGTGACTATATAGTGGTATATAGCGGCTCTACACAGGGCTATGCAGATGGTATACAGTGACCGTATAGTGGTATATACCGGCTCTACACAGGGCTCTGCAGACAGTATACAGTGACCGTATAGTGGTATATACCGGCTCTACACAGGGCTCTGCAGACAGTATACAGTGACCGTATAGTGGTATATACCGGCTCTACACAAGGCTCTGTAGACAGTATACAGTGACCATATAGTGGTATATACCGGCTGTACACAGGAATCTGCAGACAGTATACAGTGCCTATATAATGGTATATACCGGCTGTACACAGGACTCTGCAGACAGTATACAGTGACCATATAGTGGTATATACCGGCTGTACACAGGGCTCTGTAGACAGTATACAGTGACCATATAGTGGTATATACCAGCTGTACACAAGGCTCTGCAGACAGTATACAGTGACCATATAGTGGTATATACCGGCTGTACACAGGGCTCTGCAGACAGTATACAGTGACCATATAGTGGTATATACCGGCTGTACACAGGGCTCTGTAGACAGTATACAGTGACCATATAGTGGTATATACCGGCTGTACACAAGGCTCTGCAGACAGTATACAGTGACTATATAGTGGTATATACCGGCTGTACACAGGGCTCTGCAGACAGTATACAGTGACTATATAGTGGTATATACCGGCTCTACACAAGGCTCTGCAGACAGTATACAGTGACCGTATAGTGGTATATACCGGCTGTGCACAAGGCTCTGCAGACAGTATACAGTGACCATATAGTGGTATATACCGGCTCTACACAAGGCTCTGCAGACAGTATACAGTGCCTATATAATGGTATATACCGGCTGTACACAGGGCTCTGTAGACAGTATACAGTGACCATATAGTGGTATATACCGGCTCTACACAGGGCTCTGCAGACAGTATACAGTGACCGTATAGTGGTATATACCGGCTGTACACAAGGCTCTGCAGACAGTATACAGTGACCGTATAGTGGTATATACCGGCTGTACACAAGGCTCTGCAGACAGTATACAGTGACCATATAGTGGTATATACCGGCTGTACACAAGGCTCTGCAGACAGTATACAGTGACCATATAGTGGTATATACCGGCTCTACACAGGGCTCTGCAGACAGTATACAGTGACCGTATAGTGGTATATACCGGCTGTACACAAGGCTCTGCAGACAGTATACAGTGACCGTATAGTGGTATATACCGGCTGTACACAAGGCTCTGCAGACAGTATACAGTGACCATATAGTGGTATATACCGGCTGTACACAAGGCTCTGCAGACAGTATACAGTGACCGTATAGTGGTATATACCGGCTGTACACAAGGCTCTGCAGACAGTATACAGTGACCATATAGTGGTATATACCGGCTCTACACAGGGCTCTGCAGACAGTATACAGTGACCGTATAGTGGTATATACCGGCTGTACACAAGGCTCTGCAGACAGTATACAGTGACCGTATAGTGGTATATACCGGCTGTACACAAGGCTCTGCAGACAGTATACAGTGACCATATAGTGGTATATACCGGCTCTACACAAAGCTCTGCAGACAGTATACAGTGACCATATAGTGGTATATACCGGCTCTACACAAAGCTCTGCAGACAGTATACAGTGACCATATAGTGGTATATACCGGCTCTACACAAAGCTCTGCAGACAGTATACAGTGACCGTATAGTGGTATATACCGGCTCTACACAAGGCTCTGCAGACAGTATACAGTGACCGTATAGTGGTATATACCGGCTCTACACAGGGCTCTGCAGACAGTATACAGTGACCGTATAGTGGTATATACCGGCTGTACACAGGACTCTGCAGACAGTATACAGTGACCGTATAGTGGTATATACCGGCTGTACACAAGGCTCTGCAGACAGTATACAGTGACCATATAGTGGTATATACCGGCTCTACACAGGGCTCTGCAGACAGTATACAGTGACCGTATAGTGGTATATACCGGCTGTACACAAGGCTCTGCAGACAGTATACAGTGACCGTATAGTGGTATATACCGGCTGTACACAAGGCTCTGCAGACAGTATACAGTGACCATATAGTGGTATATACCGGCTCTACACAAAGCTCTGCAGACAGTATACAGTGACCATATAGTGGTATATACCGGCTCTACACAAAGCTCTGCAGACAGTATACAGTGACCGTATATTGGTATATACCGGCTCTACACAAGGCTCTGCAGACAGTATACAGTGACCGTATAGTGGTATATACCGGCTCTACACAAAGCTCTGCAGACAGTATACAGTGACCATATAGTGGTATATACCAGCTGTACACAGGGCTCTGCAGACAGTATACAGTGATCATATAGTGGTATATACCGGCTGTACACAAGGCTCTGCAGACAGTATACAGTGACCGTATAGTGGTATATACCGGCTGTACACAAGGCTCTGCAGACAGTATACAGTGACTATATAGTGGTATATACCGGCTGTACACAGGGCTCTGCAGACAGTATACAGTGACCGTATAGTGGTATATACCGGCTGTACACAAGGCTCTGCAGACAGTATACAGTGACCGTTTAGTGGTATATACCGGCTGTACACAGGACTCTGCAGACAGTATACAGTGACCGTATAGTGGTATATACCGGCTCTACACAGGGCTCTGCAGACAGTATACAGTGACCGTATAGTGGTATATACCGGCTGTACACAAGGCTCTGCAGACAGTATACAGTGACCGTATAGTGGTATATACCGGCTGTACACAGGGCTCTGCAGACAGTATACAGTGACCGTATAGTGGTATATACCGGCTGTACACAAGGCTCTGCAGACAGTATACAGTGACCGTTTAGTGGTATATACCGGCTGTACACAGGACTCTGCAGACAGTATACAGTGACCGTATAGTGGTATATACCGGCTCTACACAGGGCTCTGCAGACAGTATACAGTGATCATATAGTGGTATATACCGGCTGTACACAAGGCTCTGCAGACAGTATACAGTGACCGTATAGTGGTATATAGCGGCTGTACACAGGGCTCTGCAGACAGTATACAGTGACCGTATAGTGGTATATACCGGCTGTACACAGGACTCTGCAGACAGTATACAGTGACCGTTTAGTGGTATATACCGGCTGTACACAAGGCTCTGCAGACAGTATACAGTGACCGTATAGTGGTATATACCGGCTCTACACAGGGCTCTGCAGACAGTATACAGTGACCGTATAGTGGTATATACCGGCTGTACACAGGACTCTGCAGACAGTATACAGTGACCGTATAGTGGTATATACCGGCTCTACACAGGGCTCTGCAGACAGTATACAGTGATCATATAGTGGTATATACCGGCTGTACACAAGGCTCTGCAGACAGTATACAGTGACCGTATAGTGGTATATAGCGGCTGTACACAGGGCTCTGCAGACAGTATACAGTGACCGTATAGTGGTATATACCGGCTGTTCACAAGGCTCTGCAGACAGTATACAGTGACCGTATAGTGGTATATAGCGGCTGTACACAGGGCTCTGCAGACCGTATACAGTGACCGTATAGTGGTATATACCGGCTGTACACAAGGCTCTGCAGACAGTATACAGCATACCTGGGCATTGTACGGCCTGTGGGCCACATCTGGCCCTCTAACTATCTCTGACCGGCCCGCTGTTAATACTTTTACTCACCTGTCCACGCTCCTGTCCTGGCCGCCCTCCGCTGCCTCCTCTAGGTGGCGCTACACTGACGTCATGACACTGAAGAACACCAGGACGCTACATACAGCGTCCAGGCCTGCTTCATGGTCGGCAACCACGCACCCTGGAGGCGGCAGCGGAGGGCGGCCAGGTCTGGAGCCTGGACAGGTGAGTAAACAGTATCGGCCCCTGCTCTGTGTGGGGGTGGGGAGAGAACAGGGGGTCATATACTGTGTAGGGGGTATAAAATGTGCCATAAACTGTGTGAGGGCCTTAAATAGGGGATCATATACTGTGTGGGGGGCATGCTCAGAGGAGGGTACTTCTCTTCGGATCTACCTATGTGATCACACGTTCTCAGTGATTATACAGATCCTCTCAGTGATGTCACTTGTGCGCCGTCCTTCGCATCCACCTCAGATATTCAGCCAGACTTCTCTCATTGAACATTTTTGTATAAAGTTAATGTGATGCAGAAGAAGCTGGTAAGTTGTGCTGTAATTCTCAGGTTATTGCTTCATTTACTGTTCCCTATTACATTCATGCGATGCCGGGCTTTGGCTTTGGCTTTGGCTTTGGCTTTTCAGGATGTGATGCGAGTTTTTTAAACACTGCAAAAGTTTACAGTTTTCTAAACTGAACAATCACAAATTCATTAAAGTTCATCATCTCATCGCTAAGTAATGACGTCATTAGGTCCAACACATCTTCATTGAATCATCGTAATGTTTATATATACTGTATACAGTATATAGGGATGGGGTAGAACTGAGTATATTAGTGCGGCCCTCTAAAGCCATTCCTATTTCTCATGTGGCCCCATGGGAAAATTAATTGCCCACCCCTGGTATAGTGGTATATACCGTCTTCAGACAGTATACAGTGACCGTATAGTGGTATATACGGTCTCTGCAGACAGTATACAGTGACCGTATAGTGGTATATACAGTCTCTGCAGACAGTATACAGTGACAATGCCCCTGTGTGCCCCCTTAGACAGTGCCCCTTATTAATAATGCCCCTGTGTACCACCTTAGACAGTGACCCTTATTAATAATGCCCCTGTGTACCACCTTACAGTGCCCCTTATTAATAATGCCCCTGTGTACTCCCTTAGACAGTGCCCCTTATTAATAATGCCCCTGTGTACCCCCTTACAGTACCCCTTATTAATAATGCCCCTGTGTACCCCCTTAGACAGTGCCCCTTATTAATAATGCCCCTGTGTACTCCCTTAGACAGTGCCCCTTATTAATAATGCCCCTGTGTACCACCTTACAGTGCCCCTTATTAATAATGCCCCTGTGTACCCCCTTACAGTGCCCCTTATTAATAATGCCCCTGTGTACCACCTTACAGTGCCCCTTATTAATAATGCCCCTGTATACTCCCTTAGACAGTGCCCCTTATTAATAATGCCCCTGTGTACTCCCTTAGACAGTGCCCCTTATTAATAATGCCCCTGTGTACTCCCTTAGACAGTGCCCCTTATTAATAATGCCCCTGTGTACTCCCCTTACAGTGCCCCTTATTAATAATGCCCCTGTGTACTCCCTTAGATAGTGCCCCTTATTAATAATGCCCCTGTGTACCCATTTAGACAGTGCCCCTTATTAATAATGCCCCTGTGTACTCCCTTAGACAGTGCCCTTTATTAATAATGCCCCTGTGTACCCCCTTAGATAGTGCCCCTTATTAATAATGCCCCTGTGTACCACCTTAGACAGTGCCCCTTATTAATAATGCCTCTGTGTACTCCCTTACAGTGCCCCTTATTAATAATGCCCCTGTGTACTCCCTTAGACAGTGCCCCTTATTAATAATGCCCCTGTGTACCCCCTTAGACAGTGCCCCTTATTAATAATGCCCCTGTGTACTCCCTTAGACAGTGCCCCTTATTAATAATGCCCCTGTGTACCACCTTACAGTGCCCCTTATTAATAATGCCCCTGTGTACCCCCTTACAGTGCCCCTTATTAATAATGCCCCTGTGTACCACCTTACAGTGCCCCTTATTAATAATGCCTCTGTGTACCACCTTACAGTGCCCCTTATTAATAATGCCCCTGTGTACTCCCTTAGACAGTGCCCCTTATTAATAATGCCCCTGTGTACCCCCTTACAGTACCCCTTATTAATAATGCCCCTGTGTACCCCCTTAGACAGTGCCCCTTATTAATAATGCCCCTGTGTACCCCCTTAGACAGTGCCCCTTATTAATAATGCCCCTGTATACTCCCTTAGACAGTGCCCCTTATTAATAATGCCCCTGTGTACTCCCTTAGAGAGTGCCCCTTATTAATAATGCCCCTGTGTACTCCCTTAGACAGTGCCCCTTATTAATAATGCCCCTGTGTACCCCCTTACAGTGCCCCTTATTAATAATGCCCCTGTGTACTCCCTTAGATAGTGCCCCTTATTAATAATGCCCCTGTGTACCCATTTAGACAGTGCCCCTTATTAATAATGCCCCTGTGTACTCCCTTAGACAGTGCCCTTTATTAATAATGCCCCTGTGTACCCCCTTAGATAGTGCCCCTTATTAATAATGCCCCTGTGTACCACCTTAGACAGTGCCCCTTATTAATAATGCCTCTGTGTACTCCCTTACAGTGCCCCTTATTAATAATGCCCCTGTGTACTCCCTTAGACAGTGCCCCTTATTAATAATGCCCCTGTGTACCCCCTTAGACAGTGCCCCTTATTAATAATGCCCCTGTGTACCCCCTTAGACAGTGCCCCTTATTAATAATGCCCCTGTGTACCCCCTTACTCAGTGCCCCTTATTAATAATGCCCCTGTGTACCCCCTTAGACAGTGCCCCTTATTAATAATGCCCCTGTGTACCCCCTTAGACAGTGCCCCTTATTAATAATGCCCCTGTGTACCACCTTACAGTGCCCCTTATTAATAATGCCCCTGTGTACCCCCTTAGACAGTGCCCCTTATTAATAATGCCCCTGTGTACCACCTTACAGTGCCCCTTATTAATAATGCCCCTGTGTACCCCCTTAGACAGTGCCCCTTATTAATAATGCCCCAGGTGTTTCCTAAGTAAAAGGTTTTCCAGATCATCATTAAAAAAAATGTCATTTCCAACCCCCAGGACCCCGACTGATCAGCTGCTTACAGGCACCTCAGCACTTGTGTAAGCTCCTCTGTTTACATTGTATCCTTCATCTCCTAGTGGCCATGTAATATACACATCTATGTGACAAGGCTGTAATGACATCACACGGTCACTATATACAGACAGCGTATGATATATACAGGCTCCGGAGCCCCTCCATACAGCTGATCTGGGGGGGTCACTATATACAGACAGCGTGTGATATATACAGGCGCCATGACCCCCCCTTTATAGCAATAATGCCCCATAATGACCCCTTATATAAATGACCCTCCTTATACTATTATAAATCCCACCGCTGCCCTGTAAGTGAATCTAATACGAGTTACACTCACCCGCCTGTGAGCCCCGCTGGACGGAGTCGCCGCCTCTTCTTCTTGTGTCGCCCTCTATGTGCTGTGACCACGTATAGGACGTCTGTGTCTCATCACAAGAGGCGCAATGCTATGATGTCATCGCAGCCGCCTGCACCGAGGATCAGACATCTGCGATTTAGTTATAGGGAAGCATGTATTAATGGCTGCCCCAGGGTGGGCCCCATAGAATTAGTGGGCACAGGGCCACGCCCGCTGCCACCCACCACGTACGTGTGGTGCATGTAAATGAAGGAGTCAGGAGGAATAATTGTTGGTTGAGCTAAGTGTGCGTGTACAGTATATACAGATGTGTGGACACCAGGGGGCAGATATAACGCGCTGTGGTTCCTTTGTAGTGTCTCAGCGAAGGATCTGAAGGCTCTGCTGCCCCAGGTCAACTACCGCGTGCCCAATATGAGGTTCCTGCGCGATAAACTGCAGGTAAGTGACAGTGCCCAGGAGGAGTCCGCCACCATGGTGTGTGCATGTCCTTAGAGACCAAAAGGGGCTAATACCCTGCACCGGGATCAGGAGAAGTAGTACTGTGCACTGTCCATACACATAGACTAGGACAGGTCCTATAAATAATACCCTGCACCAGGATCAGGAGAAGTAGTACTGTGCACTGTCCATACACATAGACTAGGACAGGTCCTATAAATAATACCCTGCAGCGTGATCAGGAGAAGTAGTACTGTGCACTGCCCATACACATAGACTAGGACAGGTCCTATAAATAATACCCTGCACCGGGATCAGGAGAAGTAGTACTGTGCACTGTCCATACACATAGACTAGGAGAGGTCCTATAAATAATACCCTGCAGCGGGATCAGGAGAAGTAGTACTGTGCACTGCCCATACACATAGACTAGGACAGGTCCTATAAATAATACCCTGCACCGGGATCAGGAGAAGTAGTACTGTGCACTGTCCATACACATAGACTAGGACAGGTCCTATAAATAATACCCTGCAGCGGGATCAGGAGAAGTAGTACTGTGCACTGTCCATACACATAGACTAGGAGAGGTCCTATAAATAATACCCTGCAGCGGGATCAGGAGAAGTAGTACTGTGCACTGTCCATACACATAGACTAGGACAGGTCCTATAAATAATACCCTGCAGCGGGATCAGGAGAAGTAGTACTGTGCACTGCCCATACACATAGACTAGGAGAGGTCCTATAAATAATACCCTGCAGCGGGATCAGGAGAAGTAGTACTGTGCACTGCCCATACACATAGACTAGGAGAGGTCCTATAAATAATACCCTGCACCAGGATCAGGAGAAGTAGTACTGTGCACTGTCCATACACATAGACTAGGACAGGTCCTATAAATAATACCCTGCAGCGTGATCAGGAGAAGTAGTACTGTGCACTGCCCATACACATAGACTAGGACAGGTCCTATAAATAATACCCTGCACCGGGATCAGGAGAAGTAGTACTGTGCACTGCCCATACACATAGACTAGGACAGGTCCTATAAATAATACCCTGCACCAGGATCAGGAGAAGTAGTACTGTGCACTGTCCATGCACATAGACTAGGACAGGTCCTATAAATAATACCCTGCACCGGGATCAGGAGAAGTAGTACTGTGCACTGTCCATACACATAGACTAGGACAGGTCCTATAAATAATACCCTGCAGCGGGATCAGGAGAAGTAGTACTGTGCACTGTCCATACACATAGACTAGGACAGGTCCTATAAATAATACCCTGCACCGGGATCAGGAGAAGTAGTACTGTGCACTGTCCATACACATAGACTAGGACAGGTCCTATAAATAATACCCTGCACCAGGATCAGGAGAAGTAGTACTGTGCACTGTCCATGCACATAGACTAGGACAGGTCCTATAAATAATACCCTGCAGCGGGATCAGGAGAAGTAGTACTGTGCACTGTCCATACACATAGACTAGGACAGGTCCTATAAATAATACCCTGCACCGAGATCAGGAGAAGTAGTACTGTGCACTGTCCATACACATAGACTAGGACAGGTCCTATAAATAATACCCTGCACCGGGATCAGGAGAAGTAGTACTGTGCACTGTCCATACACATAGACTAGGACAGGTCCTATAAATAATACCCTGCAGCGGGATCAGGAGAAGTAGTACTGTGCACTGTCCATACACATAGACTAGGACAGGTCCTATAAATAATACCCTGCAGCGTGATCAGGAGAACTAGTACTGTGCACTGTCCATGCTCATAGACTAGGACAGGTCCTATAAATAATACCCTGCAGCGGGATCAGGAGAAGTAGTACTGTGCACTGTCCATACACATAGACTAGGACAGGTCCTATAAATAATACCCTGCACCGAGATCAGGAGAAGTAGTACTGTGCACTGTCCATACACATAGACTAGGACAGGTCCTATAAATAATACCCTGCACCGGGATCAGGAAAAGTAGTACTGTGCACTGTCCATACACATAGACTAGGACAGGTCCTATAAATAATACCCTGCACCAGGATCAGGAGAAGTAGTACTGTGCACTGTCCATGCACATAGACTAGGACAGGTCCTATAAATAATACCCTGCAGCGGGATCAGGAGAAGTAGTACTGTGCACTCTCCATACACATAGACTAGGACAGGTCCTATAAATAATACCCTGCAGCGTGATCAGGAGAAGTAGTACTGTGCACTGTCCATACACATAGACTAGGACAGGTCCTATAAATAATACCCTGCACCGAGATCAGGAGAAGTAGTACTGTGCACTGTCCATACACATAGACTAGGACAGGTCCTATAAATAATACCCTGCACCAGGATCAGGAGAAGTAGTACTGTGCACTGTCCATACACATAGACTAGGAGAGGTCCTATAAATAATACCCTGCAGCGGGATCAGGAGAAGTAGTACTGTGCACTGTCCATACACATAGACTAGGACAGGTCCTATAAATAATACCCTGCACCGAGATCAGGAGAAGTAGTACTGTGCACTGTCCATATACATAGACTAGGAGAGGTCCTATAAATAATACCCTGCACCAGGATCAGGAGAAGTAGTACTGTGCACTGTCCATACACATAGACTAGGACAGGTCCTATAAATAATACCCTGCACCGGGATCAGGAGAAGTAGTACTGTGCACTGCCCATACACATAGACTAGGACAGGTCCTATAAATAATACCCTGCAGCGGGATCAGGAGAAGTAGTACTGTGCACTGTCCATACACATAGACTAGGACAGGTCCTATAAATAATACCCTGCACCGAGATCAGGAGAAGTAGTACTGTGCACTGTCCATACACATAGACTAGGACAGGTCCTATAAATAATACCCTGCACCGGGATCAGGAGAAGTAGTACTGTGCACTGTCCATACACATAGACTAGGACAGGTCCTATAAATAATACCCTGCACCAGGATCAGGAGAAGTAGTACTGTGCACTGTCCATGCACATAGACTAGGACAGGTCCTATAAATAATACCCTGCAGCGGGATCAGGAGAAGTAGTACTGTGCACTGTCCATACACATAGACTAGGACAGGTCCTATAAATAATACCCTGCACCAGGATCAGGAGAAGTAGTACTGTGCACTGTCCATACACATAGACTAGGAGAGGTCCTATAAATAATACCCTGCAGCGGGATCAGGAGAAGTAGTACTGTGCACTGTCCATACACATAGACTAGGACAGGTCCTATAAATAATACCCTGCACCGAGATCAGGAGAAGTAGTACTGTGCACTGTCCATATACATAGACTAGGAGAGGTCCTATAAATAATACCCTGCACCAGGATCAGGAGAAGTAGTACTGTGCACTGTCCATACACATAGACTAGGACAGGTCCTATAAATAATACCCTGCACCGGGATCAGGAGAAGTAGTACTGTGCACTGCCCATACACATAGACTAGGACAGGTCCTATAAATAATACCCTGCACCGGGATCAGGAGAAGTAGTACTGTGCACTGTCCATACACATAGACTAGGACAGGTCCTATAAATAATACCCTGCAGCGGGATCAGGAGAAGTAGTACTGTGCACTGTCCATACACATAGACTAGGAGAGGTCCTATAAATAATACCCTGCACCAGGATCAGGAGAAGTAGTACTGTGCACTGTCCATACACATAGACTAGGACAGGTCCTATAAATAATACCCTGCACCGGGATCAGGAGAAGTAGTACTGTGCACTGTCCATACACATAGACTAGGAGAGGTCCTATAAATAATACCCTGCACCAGGATCAGGAGAAGTAGTACTGTGCACTGTCCATACACATAGACTAGGACAGGTCCTATAAATAATACCCTGCAGCGTGATCAGGAGAAGTAGTACTGTGCACTGCCCATACACATAGACTAGGACAGGTCCTATAAATAATACCCTGCAGCGGGATCAGGAAAAGTAGTACTGTGCACTGTCCATACACAAAGACTAGGACAGGTCCTATAAATAATACCCTGCAGCGGGATCAGGAGAAGTAGTACTGTGCACTGCCCATACACATAGACTAGGAGAGGTCCTATAAATAATAACCTGCACCGGGATCAGGAGAAGTAGTACTGTGCACTGTCCATACACATAGACTAGGACAGGTCCTATAAATAATACCCTGCACCGGGATCAGGAGAAGTAGTACTGTGCACTGTCCGTACACATAGACTAGGACAGGTCCTATAAATAATACCCTGCACCGAGATCAGGAGAAGTAGTACTGTGCACTGTCCATACACATAGACTAGGACAGGTCCTATAAATAATACCCTGCACCGAGATCAGGAGAAGTAGTACTGTGCACTGTCCATACACATAGACTAGGACAGGTCCTATAAATAATACCCTGCACCAGGATCAGGAGAAGTAGTACTGTGCACTGTCCATACACATAGACTAGGACAGGTCCTATAAATAATACCCTGCACCGGGATCAGGAGAAGTAGTACTGTGCACTGCCCATACACATAGACTAGGACAGGTCCTATAAATAATACCCTGCACCGGGATCAGGAGAAGTAGTACTGTGCACTGTCCATACACATAGACTAGGACAGGTCCTATAAATAATACCCTGCACCGGGATCAGGAGAAGTAGTACTGTGCACTGCCCATACACATAGACTAGGACAGGTCCTATAAATAATACCCTGCACCGGGATCAGGAGAAGTAGTACTGTGCACTGCCCATACACATAGACTAGGACAGGTCCTATAAATAATACCCTGCACCGGGATCAGGAGAAGTAGTACTGTGCACTGTCCATACACATAGACTAGGACAGGTCCTATAAATAATACCCTGCACCGGGATCAGGAGAAGTAGTACTGTGCACTGCCCATACACATAGACTAGGACAGGTCCTATAAATAATACCCTGCAGCGGGATCAGGAGAATTAGTACTGTGCACTGCCCATACACATAGACTAGGACAGGTCCTATAAATAATACCCTGCAGCGGGATCAGGAGAAGTAGTACTGTGCACTGTCCATACACATAGACTAGGACAGGTCCTATAAATAATACCCTGCACCGGGATCAGGAGAAGTAGTACTGTGCACTGTCCATACACATAGACTAGGACAGGTCCTATAAATAATACCCTGCACCGGGATCAGGAGAAGTAGTACTGTGCACTGCCCATACACATAGACTAGGACAGGTCCTATAAATAATACCCTGCACCAGGATCAGGAGAAGTAGTACTGTGCACTGTCCATACACATAGACTAGGACAGGTCCTATAAATAATACCCTGCACCGGGATCAGGAGAAGTAGTACTGTGCACTGTCCATACACATAGACTAGGAGAGGTCCTATAAATAATACCCTGCACCGGGATCAGGAGAAGTAGTACTGTGCACTGTCCATACACATAGACTAGGAGAGGTCCTATAAATAATACCCTGCAGCGGGATCAGGAGAAGTAGTACTGTGCACTGCCCATACACATAGACTAGGACAGGTCCTATAAATAATACCCTGCACCGGGATCAGGAGAAGTAGTACTGTGCACTGCCCATACACATAGACTAGGACAGGTCCTATAAATAATACCCTGCACCAGGATCAGGAGAAGTAGTACTGTGCACTGTCCATACACATAGACTAGGACAGGTCCTATAAATAATACCCTGCACCGGGATCAGGAGAAGTAGTACTGTGCACTGTCCATACACATAGACTAGGACAGGTCCTATAAATAATACCCTGCAGCGGGATCAGGAGTAGAACAGTACTGTGCACTGTCCATACACATAGACTAGGACAGGTCCTATAAATAATACCCTGCACCGGGATCAGGAGAAGTAGTACTGTGCACTGTCCGTACACATAGACTAGGACAGGTCCTATAAATAATACCCTGCACCGAGATCAGGAGAAGTAGTACTGTGCACTGTCCGTACACATAGACTAGGACAGGTCCTATAAATAATACCCTGCACCGAGATCAGGAGAAGTAGTACTGTGCACTGTCCGTACACATAGACTAGGACAGGTCCTATAAATAATACCCTGCACCGAGATCAGGAGAAGTAGTACTGTGCACTGTCCATACACATAGACTAGGAGAGGTCCTATAAATAATACCCTGCACCGGGATCAGGAGAAGTAGTACTGTGCACTGCCCATACACATAGACTAGGACAGGTCCTATAAATAATACCCTGCAGCGGGATCAGGAGAAGTAATACTGTGCACTGTCCATACACATAGACTAGGAGAGGTCCTATAAATAATACCCTGCACCGGGATCAGGAGAAGTAGTACTGTGCACTGTCCATACACATAGACTAGGAGAGGTCCTATAAATAATACCCTGCACCGGGATCAGGAGAAGTAGTACTGTGCACTGCCCATACACATAGACTAGGACAGGTCCTATAAATAATACCCTACACCAGGATCAGGAGAAGTAGTACTGTGCACTGTCCATGCACATAGACTAGGACAGGTCCTATAAATAATACCCTGCACCAGGATCAGGAGAAGTAGTACTGTGCACTGTCCATACACATAGACTAGGACAGGTCCTATAAATAATACCCTGCACCGGGATCAGGAGAAGTAGTACTGTGCACTGTCCATACACATAGACTAGGAGAGGTCCTATAAATAATACCCTGCACCGGGATCAGGAGAAGTAGTACTGTGCACTTTCCATACACATAGACTAGGAGAGGTCCTATAAATAATACCCTGCAGCGGGATCAGGAGAAGTAGTACTGTGCACTGCCCATACACATAGACTAGGACAGGTCCTATAAATAATACCCTGCACCGGGATCAGGAGAAGTAGTACTGTGCACTGCCCATACACATAGACTAGGACAGGTCCTATAAATAATACCCTGCACCAGGATCAGGAGAAGTAGTACTGTGCACTGTCCATACACATAGACTAGGACAGGTCCTATAAATAATACCCTGCAGCGGGATCAGGAGAAGTAGTACTGTGCACTGTCCATACACATAGACTAGGAGAGGTCCTATAAATAATACCCTGCACCAGGATCAGGAGAAGTAGTACTGTGCACTGTCCATACACATAGACTAGGACAGGTCCTATAAATAATACCCTGCACCGGGATCAGGAGAAGTAGTACTGTGCACTGTCCATACACATAGACTAGGACAGGTCCTATAAATAATACCCTACACCAGGATCAGGAGAAGTAGTACTGTGCACTGTCCATGCACATAGACTAGGACAGGTCCTATAAATAATACCCTGCAGCGGGATCAGGAGAAGTAGTACTGTGCACTCTCCATACACATAGACTAGGACAGGTCCTATAAATAATACCCTGCAGCGTGATCAGGAGAAGTAGTACTGTGCACTGTCCATACACATAGACTAGGACAGGTCCTATAAATAATACCCTGCACCGAGATCAGGAGAAGTAGTACTGTGCACTGTCCATACACATAGACTAGGACAGGTCCTATAAATAATACCCTGCACCAGGATCAGGAGAAGTAGTACTGTGCACTGTCCATACACATAGACTAGGACAGGTCCTATAAATAATACCCTGCACCGGGATCAGGAGAAGTAGTACTGTGCACTGCCCATACACATAGACTAGGACAGGTCCTATAAATAATACCCTGCAGCGGGATCAGGAGAAGTAGTACTGTGCACTGTCCATACACATAGACTAGGACAGGTCCTATAAATAATACCCTGCACCGAGATCAGGAGAAGTAGTACTGTGCACTGTCCATACACATAGACTAGGACAGGTCCTATAAATAATACCCTGCACCGGGATCAGGAGAAGTAGTACTGTGCACTGTCCATACACATAGACTAGGACAGGTCCTATAAATAATACCCTGCACCAGGATCAGGAGAAGTAGTACTGTGCACTGTCCATACACATAGACTAGGACAGGTCCTATAAATAATACCCTGCACCGGGATCAGGAGAAGTAGTACTGTGCACTGTCCATGCACATAGACTAGGACAGGTCCTATAAATAATACCCTGCAGCGGGATCAGGAGAAGTAGTACTGTGCACTGTCCATACACATAGACTAGGACAGGTCCTATAAATAATACCCTGCACCAGGATCAGGAGAAGTAGTACTGTGCACTGTCCATACACATAGACTAGGAGAGGTCCTATAAATAATACCCTGCAGCGGGATCAGGAGAAGTAGTACTGTGCACTGTCCATACACATAGACTAGGACAGGTCCTATAAATAATACCCTGCACCGAGATCAGGAGAAGTAGTACTGTGCACTGTCCATATACATAGACTAGGAGAGGTCCTATAAATAATACCCTGCACCAGGATCAGGAGAAGTAGTACTGTGCACTGTCCATACACATAGACTAGGACAGGTCCTATAAATAATACCCTGCACCGGGATCAGGAGAAGTAGTACTGTGCACTGCCCATACACATAGACTAGGACAGGTCCTATAAATAATACCCTGCACCGGGGATCAGGAGACGTAGTACTGTGCACTGTCCATACACATAGACTAGGACAGGTCCTATAAATAATACCCTGCAGCGGGATCAGGAGAAGTAGTACTGTGCACTGTCCATACACATAGACTAGGAGAGGTCCTATAAATAATACCCTGCACCAGGATCAGGAGAAGTAGTACTGTGCACTGTCCATACACATAGACTAGGACAGGTCCTATAAATAATACCCTGCACCGGGATCAGGAGAAGTAGTACTGTGCACTGTCCATACACATAGACTAGGAGAGGTCCTATAAATAATACCCTGCACCTGGATCAGGAGAAGTAGTACTGTGCACTGTCCATACACATAGACTAGGACAGGTCCTATAAATAATACCCTGCAGCGTGATCAGGAGAAGTAGTACTGTGCACTGCCCATACACATAGACTAGGACAGGTCCTATAAATAATACCCTGCAGCGGGATCAGGAAAAGTAGTACTGTGCACTGTCCATACACATAGACTAGGACAGGTCCTATAAATAATACCCTGCACCGGGATCAGGAGAAGTAGTACTGTGCACTGCCCATACACATAGACTAGGACAGGTCCTATAAATAATACCCTGCACCAGGATCAGGAGAAGTAGTACTGTGCACTGTCCATACACATAGACTAGGACAGGTCCTATAAATAATACCCTGCACCGGGATCAGGAGAAGTAGTACTGTGCACTGTCCATACACATAGACTAGGAGAGGTCCTATAAATAATACCCTGCACCGGGATCAGGAGAAGTAGTACTGTGCACTGTCCATACACATAGACTAGGAGAGGTCCTATAAATAATACCCTGCAGCGGGATCAGGAGAAGTAGTACTGTGCACTGCCCATACACATAGACTAGGACAGGTCCTATAAATAATACCCTGCACCGGGATCAGGAGAAGTAGTACTGTGCACTGCCCATACACATAGACTAGGACAGGTCCTATAAATAATACCCTGCACCAGGATCAGGAGAAGTAGTACTGTGCACTGTCCATACACATAGACTAGGACAGGTCCTATAAATAATACCCTGCACCGGGATCAGGAGAAGTAGTACTGTGCACTGTCCATACACATAGACTAGGACAGGTCCTATAAATAATACCCTGCAGCGGGATCAGGAGTAGAACAGTACTGTGCACTGTCCATACACATAGACTAGGACAGGTCCTATAAATAATACCCTGCACCGGGATCAGGAGAAGTAGTACTGTGCACTGTCCGTACACATAGACTAGGACAGGTCCTATAAATAATACCCTGCACCGAGATCAGGAGAAGTAGTACTGTGCACTGTCCATACACATAGACTAGGAGAGGTCCTATAAATAATACCCTGCACCGGGATCAGGAGAAGTAGTACTGTGCACTGTCCATACACATAGACTAGGACAGGTCCTATAAATAATACCCTGCACCGAGATCAGGAGAAGTAGTACTGTGCACTGTCCGTACACATAGACTAGGACAGGTCCTATAAATAATACCCTGCACCGAGATCAGGAGAAGTAGTACTGTGCACTGTCCATACACATAGACTAGGAGAGGTCCTATAAATAATACCCTGCACCGGGGATCAGGAGAAGTAGTACTGTGCACTGCCCATACACATAGACTAGGACAGGTCCTATAAATAATACCCTGCAGCGGGATCAGGAGAAGTAATACTGTGCACTGTCCATACACATAGACTAGGAGAGGTCCTATAAATAATACCCTGCACCGGGATCAGGAGAAGTAGTACTGTGCACTGTCCATACACATAGACTAGGAGAGGTCCTATAAATAATACCCTGCACCGGGATCAGGAGAAGTAGTACTGTGCACTGCCCATACACATAGACTAGGACAGGTCCTATAAATAATACCCTGCAGCGGGATCAGGAGAAGTAGTACTGTGCACTGCCCATACACATAGACTAGGACAGGTCCTATAAATAATACCCTGCACCAGGATCAGGAGAAGTAGTACTGTGCACTGTCCATACACATAGACTAGGACAGGTCCTATAAATAATACCCTGCACCGGGATCAGGAGAAGTAGTACTGTGCACTGTCCATACACATAGACTAGGAGAGGTCCTATAAATAATACCCTGCACCGGGATCAGGAGAAGTAGTACTGTGCACTTTCCATACACATAGACTAGGAGAGGTCCTATAAATAATACCCTGCAGCGGGATCAGGAGAAGTAGTACTGTGCACTGCCCATACACATAGACTAGGACAGGTCCTATAAATAATACCCTGCACCGGGATCAGGAGAAGTAGTACTGTGCACTGCCCATACACATAGACTAGGACAGGTCCTATAAATAATACCCTGCACCAGGATCAGGAGAAGTAGTACTGTGCACTGTCCATACACATAGACTAGGACAGGTCCTATAAATAATACCCTGCAGCGGGATCAGGAGAAGTAGTACTGTGCACTGTCCATACACATAGACTAGGAGAGGTCCTATAAATAATACCCTGCACCAGGATCAGGAGAAGTAGTACTGTGCACTGTCCATACACATAGACTAGGACAGGTCCTATAAATAATACCCTGCACCGGGATCAGGAGAAGTAGTACTGTGCACTGTCCATACACATAGACTAGGACAGGTCCTATAAATAATACCCTACACCAGGATCAGGAGAAGTAGTACTGTGCACTGTCCATGCACATAGACTAGGACAGGTCCTATAAATAATACCCTGCAGCGGGATCAGGAGAAGTAGTACTGTGCACTCTCCATACACATAGACTAGGACAGGTCCTATAAATAATACCCTGCAGCGTGATCAGGAGAAGTAGTACTGTGCACTGTCCATACACATAGACTAGGACAGGTCCTATAAATAATACCCTGCACCGAGATCAGGAGAAGTAGTACTGTGCACTGTCCATACACATAGACTAGGACAGGTCCTATAAATAATACCCTGCACCAGGATCAGGAGAAGTAGTACTGTGCACTGTCCATACACATAGACTAGGACAGGTCCTATAAATAATACCCTGCACCGGGATCAGGAGAAGTAGTACTGTGCACTGCCCATACACATAGACTAGGACAGGTCCTATAAATAATACCCTGCAGCGGGATCAGGAGAAGTAGTACTGTGCACTGTCCATACACATAGACTAGGACAGGTCCTATAAATAATACCCTGCACCGAGATCAGGAGAAGTAGTACTGTGCACTGTCCATACACATAGACTAGGACAGGTCCTATAAATAATACCCTGCACCGGGATCAGGAGAAGTAGTACTGTGCACTGTCCATACACATAGACTAGGACAGGTCCTATAAATAATACCCTGCACCAGGATCAGGAGAAGTAGTACTGTGCACTGTCCATGCACATAGACTAGGACAGGTCCTATAAATAATACCCTGCAGCGGGATCAGGAGAAGTAGTACTGTGCACTGTCCATACACATAGACTAGGACAGGTCCTATAAATAATACCCTGCACCAGGATCAGGAGAAGTACTACTGTGCACTGTCCATACACATAGACTAGGAGAGGTCCTATAAATAATACCCTGCAGCGGGATCAGGAGAAGTAGTACTGTGCACTGTCCATACACATAGACTAGGACAGGTCCTATAAATAATACCCTGCACCGAGATCAGGAGAAGTAGTACTGTGCACTGTCCATATACATAGACTAGGAGAGGTCCTATAAATAATACCCTGCACCAGGATCAGGAGAAGTAGTACTGTGCACTGTCCATACACATAGACTAGGACAGGTCCTATAAATAATACCCTGCACCAGGATCAGGAGAAGTACTACTGTGCACTGTCCATACACATAGACTAGGAGAGGTCCTATAAATAATACCCTGCAGCGGGATCAGGAGAAGTAGTACTGTGCACTGTCCATACACATAGACTAGGACAGGTCCTATAAATAATACCCTGCACCGGGATCAGGAGAAGTAGTACTGTGCACTGCCCATACACATAGACTAGGACAGGTCCTATAAATAATACCCTGCACCGGGATCAGGAGAAGTAGTACTGTGCACTGTCCATACACATAGACTAGGACAGGTCCTATAAATAATACCCTGCAGCGGGATCAGGAGAAGTAGTACTGTGCACTGTCCATACACATAGACTAGGAGAGGTCCTATAAATAATACCCTGCACCAGGATCAGGAGAAGTAGTACTGTGCACTGTCCATACACATAGACTAGGACAGGTCCTATAAATAATACCCTGCACCGGGATCAGGAGAAGTAGTACTGTGCACTGTCCATACACATAGACTAGGAGAGGTCCTATAAATAATACCCTGCACCAGGATCAGGAGAAGTAGTACTGTGCACTGTCCATACACATAGACTAGGACAGGTCCTATAAATAATACCCTGCAGCGTGATCAGGAGAAGTAGTACTGTGCACTGCCCATACACATAGACTAGGACAGGTCCTATAAATAATACCCTGCAGCGGGATCAGGAAAAGTAGTACTGTGCACTGTCCATACACAAAGACTAGGACAGGTCCTATAAATAATACCCTGCAGCGGGATCAGGAGAAGTAGTACTGTGCACTGCCCATACACATAGACTAGGAGAGGTCCTATAAATAATAACCTGCACCGGGATCAGGAGAAGTAGTACTGTGCACTGTCCATACACATAGACTAGGACAGGTCCTATAAATAATACCCTGCACCGGGATCAGGAGAAGTAGTACTGTGCACTGTCCGTACACATAGACTAGGACAGGTCCTATAAATAATACCCTGCACCGAGATCAGGAGAAGTAGTACTGTGCACTGTCCATACACATAGACTAGGACAGGTCCTATAAATAATACCCTGCACCGAGATCAGGAGAAGTAGTACTGTGCACTGTCCATACACATAGACTAGGACAGGTCCTATAAATAATACCCTGCACCAGGATCAGGAGAAGTAGTACTGTGCACTGTCCATACACATAGACTAGGACAGGTCCTATAAATAATACCCTGCACCGGGATCAGGAGAAGTAGTACTGTGCACTGCCCATACACATAGACTAGGACAGGTCCTATAAATAATACCCTGCACCGGGATCAGGAGAAGTAGTACTGTGGACTGTCCATACACATAGACTAGGACAGGTCCTATAAATAATACCCTGCACCGGGATCAGGAGAAGTAGTACTGTGCACTGCCCATACACATAGACTAGGACAGGTCCTATAAATAATACCCTGCACCGGGATCAGGAGAAGTAGTACTGTGCACTGCCCATACACATAGACTAGGACAGGTCCTATAAATAATACCCTGCACCGGGATCAGGAGAAGTAGTACTGTGCACTGTCCATACACATAGACTAGGACAGGTCCTATAAATAATACCCTGCACCGGGATCAGGAGAAGTAGTACTGTGCACTGCCCATACACATAGACTAGGACAGGTCCTATAAATAATACCCTGCAGCGGGATCAGGAGAATTAGTACTGTGCACTGCCCATACACATAGACTAGGACAGGTCCTATAAATAATACCCTGCAGCGGGATCAGGAGAAGTAGTACTGTGCACTGTCCATACACATAGACTAGGACAGGTCCTATAAATAATACCCTGCACCGGGATCAGGAGAAGTAGTACTGTGCACTGTCCATACACATAGACTAGGACAGGTCCTATAAATAATACCCTGCACCGGGATCAGGAGAAGTAGTACTGTGCACTGCCCATACACATAGACTAGGACAGGTCCTATAAATAATACCCTGCACCAGGATCAGGAGAAGTAGTACTGTGCACTGTCCATACACATAGACTAGGACAGGTCCTATAAATAATACCCTGCACCGGGATCAGGAGAAGTAGTACTGTGCACTGTCCATACACATAGACTAGGAGAGGTCCTATAAATAATACCCTGCACCGGGATCAGGAGAAGTAGTACTGTGCACTGTCCATACACATAGACTAGGAGAGGTCCTATAAATAATACCCTGCAGCGGGATCAGGAGAAGTAGTACTGTGCACTGCCCATACACATAGACTAGGACAGGTCCTATAAATAATACCCTGCACCGGGATCAGGAGAAGTAGTACTGTGCACTGCCCATACACATAGACTAGGACAGGTCCTATAAATAATACCCTGCACCAGGATCAGGAGAAGTAGTACTGTGCACTGTCCATACACATAGACTAGGACAGGTCCTATAAATAATACCCTGCACCGGGATCAGGAGAAGTAGTACTGTGCACTGTCCATACACATAGACTAGGACAGGTCCTATAAATAATACCCTGCAGCGGGATCAGGAGTAGAACAGTACTGTGCACTGTCCATACACATAGACTAGGACAGGTCCTATAAATAATACCCTGCACCGGGATCAGGAGAAGTAGTACTGTGCACTGTCCGTACACATAGACTAGGACAGGTCCTATAAATAATACCCTGCACCGAGATCAGGAGAAGTAGTACTGTGCACTGTCCATACACATAGACTAGGACAGGTCCTATAAATAATACCCTGCACCGAGATCAGGAGAAGTAGTACTGTGCACTGTCCGTACACATAGACTAGGACAGGTCCTATAAATAATACCCTGCACCGAGATCAGGAGAAGTAGTACTGTGCACTGTCCATACACATAGACTAGGACAGGTCCTATAAATAATACCCTGCACCAGGATCAGGAGAAGTAGTACTGTGCACTGTCCATACACATAGACTAGGAGAGGTCCAATAAATAATACCCTGCAGCGGGATCAGGAGAAGTAGTACTGTGCACTGTCCATACACATAGACTAGGAGAGGTCCTATAAATAATACCCTGCACCGAGATCAGGAGAAGTAGTACTGTGCACTGTCCATATACATAGACTAGGAGAGGTCCTATAAATAATACCCTGCACCAGGATCAGGAGAAGTAGTACTGTGCACTGTCCATACACATAGACTAGGAGAGGTCCTATAAATAATACCCTGCACCGAGATCAGGAGAAGTAGTACTGTGCACTGTCCATATACATAGACTAGGAGAGGTCCTATAAATAATACCCTGCACCAGGATCAGGAGAAGTAGTACTGTGCACTGTCCATACACATAGACTAGGACAGGTCCTATAAATAATACCCTGCACCGGGATCAGGAGAAGTAGTAGTGTGCACTGCCCATACACATAGACTAGGACAGGTCCTATAAATAATACCCTGCACCGGGATCAGGAGAAGTAGTACTGTGCACTGTCCATACACATAGACTAGGACAGGTCCTATAAATAATACCCTGCACCGGGATCAGGAGAAGTAGTACTGTGCACTGTCCATACACATAGACTAGGACAGGTCCTATAAATAATACCCTGCACCGGGATCAGGAGAAGTAGTACTGTGCACTGCCCATACACATAGACTAGGACAGGTCCTATAAATAATACCCTGCAGCGGGATCAGGAGAAGTAGTACTGTGCACTGCCCATACACATAGACTAGGACAGGTCCTATAAATAATACCCTGCACCAGGATCAGAAGAAGTAGTACTGTGCACTGTCCATGCACATAGACTAGGACAGGTCCTATAAATAGTACCCTGCACCGGGATCAGGAGAAGTAGTACTGTGCACTGTCCATACACATAGACTAGGACAGGTCCTATAAATAATACCCTGCAGCGGGATCAGGAGAAGTAGTACTGTGCACTGTCCATACACATAGACTAGGAGAGGTCCTATAAATAATACCCTGCAGCGTGATCAGGAGAAGTAGTACTGTGCACTGCCCATACACATAGACTAGGACAGGTCCTATAAATAATACCCTGCAGCGGGATCAGGAAAAGTAGTACTGTGCACTGTCCATACACAAAGACTAGGACAGGTCCTATAAATAATACCCTGCAGCGGGATCAGGAGAAGTAGTACTGTGCACTGCCCATACACATAGACTAGGAGAGGTCCTATAAATAATAACCTGCACCGGGATCAGGAGAAGTAGTACTGTGCACTGTCCATACACATAGACTAGGACAGGTCCTATAAATAATACCCTGCACCGGGATCAGGAGAAGTAGTACTGTGCACTGTCCGTACACATAGACTAGGACAGATCCTATAAATAATACCCTGCACCGAGATCAGGAGAAGTAGTACTGTGCACTGTCCATACACATAGACTAGGACAGGTCCTATAAATAATACCCTGCACCGAGATCAGGAGAAGTAGTACTGTGCACTGTCCATACACATAGACTAGGACAGGTCCTATAAATAATACCCTGCACCAGGATCAGGAGAAGTAGTACTGTGCACTGTCCATACACATAGACTAGGACAGGTCCTATAAATAATACCCTGCACCGGGATCAGGAGAAGTAGTACTGTGCACTGCCCATACACATAGACTAGGACAGGTCCTATAAATAATACCCTGCACCGGGATCAGGAGAAGTAGTACTGTGCACTGTCCATACACATAGACTAGGACAGGTCCTATAAATAATACCCTGCACCGGGATCAGGAGAAGTAGTACTGTGCACTGCCCATACACATAGACTAGGACAGGTCCTATAAATAATACCCTGCACCGGGATCAGGAGAAGTAGTACTGTGCACTGCCCATACACATAGACTAGGACAGGTCCTATAAATTATACCCTGCACCGGGATCAGGAGAAGTAGTACTGTGCACTGTCCATACACATAGACTAGGACAGGTCCTATAAATAATACCCTGCACCGGGATCAGGAGAAGTAGTACTGTGCACTGCCCATACACATAGACTAGGACAGGTCCTATAAATAATACCCTGCACCGGGATCAGGAGAAGTAGTACTGTGCACTGCCCATACACATAGACTAGGACAGGTCCTATAAATAATACCCTGCAGCGGGATCAGGAGAAGTAGTACTGTGCACTGCCCATACACATAGACTAGGACAGGTCCTATAAATAATACCCTGCACCGGGATCAGGAGAAGTAGTACTGTGCACTGCCCATACACATAGACTAGGACAGGTCCTATAAATAATACCCTGCACCAGGATCAGGAGAAGTAGTACTGTGCACTGTCCATACACATAGACTAGGACAGGTCCTATAAATAATATCCTGCACCGGGATCAGGAGAAGTAGTACTGTGCACTGTCCATACACATAGACTAGGACAGGTCCTATAAATAATACCCTGCACCGGGATCAGGAGAAGTAGTACTGTGCACTGTCCGTACACATAGACTAGGACAGGTCCTATAAATAATACCCTGCACCGAGATCAGGAGAAGTAGTACTGTGCACTGTCCATACACATAGACTAGGACAGGTCCTATAAATAATACCCTGCACCGAGATCAGGAGAAGTAGTACTGTGCACTGTCCATACACATAGACTAGGAGAGGTCCTATAAATAATACCCTGCACCGGGATCAGGAGAAGTAGTACTGTGCACTGCCCATACACATAGACTAGGACAGGTCCTATAAATAATACCCTGCAGCGGGATCAGGAGAAGTAGTACTGTGCACTGTCCATACACATAGACTAGGAGAGGTCCTATAAATAATACCCTGCACCGGGATCAGGAGAAGTAGTACTGTGCACTGCCCATACACAAAGACTAGGACAGGTCCTATAAATAATACCCTGCACCGGGATCAGGAGAAGTAGTACTGTGCACTGCCCATACACATAGACTAGGACAGGTCCTATAAATAATACCCTGCACCAGGATCAGGAGAAGTAGTACTGTGCACTGTCCATACACATAGACTAGGACAGGTCCTATAAATAATACCCTGCACCGGGATCAGGAGAAGTAGTACTGTGCACTGTCCATACACATAGACTAGGAGAGGTCCTATAAATAATACCCTGCACCGGGATCAGGAGAAGTAGTACTGTGCACTTTCCATACACATAGACTAGGAGAGGTCCTATAAATAATACCCTGCAGCGGGATCAGGAGAAGTAGTACTGTGCACTGCCCATACACATAGACTAGGACAGGTCCTATAAATAATACCCTGCACCAGGATCAGGAGAAGTAGTACTGTGCACTGTCCATACACATAGACTAGGACAGGTCCTATAAATAATACCCTGCACCGGGATCAGGAGAAGTAGTACTGTGCACTGTCCATACACATAGACTAGGACAGGTCCTATAAATAATACCCTGCAGCGGGATCAGGAGAAGTAGTACTGTGCACGGTCCATACACATAGACTAGGACAGGTCCTATAAATAATACCCTGCAGCGGGATCAGGAGAAGTAGTACTGTGCACTGCCCATACACATAGACTAGGACAGGTCCTATAAATAATACCCTGCAGCGGGATCAGGAGTAGTACAGTACTGTGCACTGTCCATACACATAGACTAGGACAGGTCCTATAAATAATACCCTGCACCGGGATCAGGAGAAGTAGTACTGTGCACTGTCCATACACATAGACTAGGACAGGTCCTATAAATAATACCCTGCACCGAGATCAGGAGAAGTAGTACTGTGCACTGTCCATACACATAGACTAGGAGAGGTCCTATAAATAATACCCTGCAGCGGGATCAGGAGAAGTAGTACTGTGCACTGTCCATACACATAGACTAGGAGAGGTCCTATAAATAATACCCTGCAGCGGGATCAGGAGAAGTAGTACTGTGCACTGTCCATACACATAGACTAGGACAGGTCCTATAAATAATACCCTGCAGCGGGATCAGGAGAAGTAGTACTGTGCTCTGTCCATACACATAGACTAGTACAGGTCCTATAAATAATACCCTGCACCGGGATCAGGAGAAGTAGTACTGTGCACTGCCCATACACATAGACTAGGACAGGTCCTATAAATAATACCCTGCACCGGGATCAGGAGAAGTAGTACTGTGCACTGCCCATACACATAGACTAGGACAGGTCCTATAAATAATACCCTGCACCGGAATCAGGAGAAGTAGTACTGTGCACTGTCCATACACATAGACTAGGACAGGTCCTATAAATAATACCCTACACCGAGATCAGGAGAAGTAGTACTGTGCACTGTCCATGCACATAGACTAGGACAGGTCCTATAAATAATACCCTGCACCGGGATCAGGAGAAGTAGTACTGTGCACTGTCCATACACATAGACTAGGACAGGTCCTATAAATAATACCCTGCACCGAGATCAGGAGAAGTAGTACTGTGCACTGTCCATACACATAGACTAGGACAGGTCCTATAAATAATACCCTGCACCGAGATCAGGAGAAGTAGTACTATGCACTGTCCATACACATAGACTAGGAGAGGTCCTATAAATAATACCCTGCACCAGGATCAGGAGAAGTAGTACTGTGCACTGTCCATACACATAGACTAGGACAGGTCCTATAAATAATACCCTGCACCGGGATCAGGAGAAGTAGTACTGTGCACTGTCCATACACATAGACTAGGACAGGTCCTATAAATAATACCCTGCACCGAGATCAGGAGAAGTAGTACTGTGCACTGTCCATACACATAGACTAGGACAGGTCCTATAAATAATACCCTGCACCAGGATCAGGAGAAGTAGTACTGTGCACTGTCCATACACATAGACTAGGACAGGTCCTATAAATAATACCCTGCACCAGGATCAGGAGAAGTAGTACTGTGCACTGTCCATACACATAGACTAGGAGAGGTCCTATAAATAATACCCTGCACCGGGATCAGGAGAAGTAGTACTGTGCACTGTCCATACACATAGACTAGGACAGGTCCTATAAATAATAACCTGCAGCGGGATCAGGAGAAGTAGTACTGTGCACTGTCCATACACATAGACTAGGACAGGTCCTATAAATAATACCCTGCAGCGTGATCAGGAGAAGTAGTACTGTGCACTGTCCATACACATAGACTAGGACAGGTCCTATAAATAATACCCTGCACCGGAATCAGGAGAAGTAGTACTGTGCACTGTCCATACACATAGACTAGGACAGGTCCTATAAATAATACCCTGCAGCGGGATCAGGAGAAGTAGTACTGTGCACTGTCCATACACATAGACTAGGACAGGTCCTATAAATAATACCCTGCAGCGTGATCAGGAGAAGTAGTACTGTGCACTGTCCATACACATAGACTAGGACAGGTCCTATAAATAATACCCTGCACCGGGATCAGGAGAAGTAGTACTGTGCACTGTCCATACACATAAACTAGGACAGGTCCTATAAATAATAACCTGCAGGGGATCAGGAGAAGTAGTACTGTGCACTGTCCATACACATAGACTAGGACAGGTCCTATAAATAATACCCTGCACCGGGATCAGGAGAAGTAGTACTGTGCACTGTCCATACACATAGACTAGGAGAGGTCCTATAAATAATACCCTGCACCGGGATCAGGAGAACTAGTACTGTGCACTGTCCAGACACATAGACTAGGAGAGGTCCTATAAATAATACCCTGCAGCGGGATCAGGAGAAGTAGTACTGTGCACTGTCCATACACATAGACTAGGAGAGGTCCTATAAATAATACCCTGCAGCGGGATCAGGAGAAGTAGTACTGTGCACTGTCCATACACATAGACTAGGAGAGGTCCTATAAATAATACCCTGCAGCGGGATCAGGAGAAGTAGTACTGTGCACTGTCCATACACATAGACTAGGACAGGTCCTATAAATAATACCCTGCAGCGGGATCAGGAGAAGTAGTACTGTGCACTGTCCATACACATAGACTAGGACAGGTCCTATAAATAATATCCTGCACCGGGATCAGGAGAAGTAGTACTGTGCACTGCCCATACACATAGACTAGGACAGGTCCTATAAATAATACCCTGCACCGGGATCAGGAGAAGTAGTACTGTGCACTGCCCATACACATAGACTAGGACAGGTCCTATAAATAATACCCTGCACCGGAATCAGGAGAAGTAGTACTGTGCACTGTCCATACACATAGACTAGGACAGGTCCTATAAATAATACCCTGCAGCGGGATCAGGAGAAGTAGTACTGTGCACTGTCCATACACATAGACTAGGACAGGTCCTATAAATAATACCCTGCACCGAGATCAGGAGAAGTAGTACTGTGCACTGTCCATACACATAGACTAGGAGAGGTCCTATAAATAATACCCTGCACCAGGATCAGGAGAAGTAGTACTGTGCACTGTCCATACACATAGACTAGGACAGGTCCTATAAATAATACCCTGCACCGGGATCAGGAGAAGTAGTACTGTGCACTGTCCATACACATAGACTAGCACAGGTCCTATAAATAATACCCTGCACCGGGATCAGGAGAAGTAGTACTGTGCACTGCCCATACACATAGACTAGGACAGGTCCTATAAATAATACCCTGCACCAGGATCAGGAGAAGTAGTACTGTGCACTGTCCATACACATAGACTAGGACAGGTCCTATAAATAATACCCTGCACCGGGATCAGGAGAAGTAGTACTGTGCACTGTCCATACACATAGACTAGGAGAGGTCCTATAAATAATACCCTGCACCGGGATCAGGAGAAGTAGTACTGTGCACTTTCCATACACATAGACTAGGAGAGGTCCTATAAATAATACCCTGCAGCGGGATCAGGAGAAGTAGTACTGTGCACTGCCCATACACATAGACTAGGACAGGTCCTATAAATAATACCCTGCACCGGGATCAGGAGAAGTAGTACTGTGCACTGCCCATACACATAGACTAGGACAGGTCCTATAAATAATACCCTGCACCAGGATCAGGAGAAGTAGTACTGTGCACTGTCCATACACATAGACTAGGACAGGTCCTATAAATAATACCCTGCACCGGGATCAGGAGAAGTAGTACTGTGCACTGTCCATACACATAGACTAGGACAGGTCCTATAAATAATACCCTGCAGCGGGATCAGGAGAAGTAGTACTGTGCACGGTCCATACACATAGACTAGGAGAGGTCCTATAAATAATACCCTGCAGCGGGATCAGGAGAAGTAGTACTGTGCACTGCCCATACACATAGACTAGGACAGGTCCTATAAATAATACCCTGCACCGGGATCAGGAGAAGTAGTACTGTGCACTGCCCATACACATAGACTAGGACAGGTCCTATAAATAATACCCTGCACCAGGATCAGGAGAAGTAGTACTGTGCACTGTCCATACACATAGACTAGGACAGGTCCTATAAATAATACCCTGCACCGGGATCAGGAGAAGTAGTACTGTGCACTGTCCATACACATAGACTAGGACAGGTCCTATAAATAATACCCTGCAGCGGGATCAGGAGAAGTAGTACTGTGCACGGCCCATACACATAGACTAGGACAGGTCCTATAAATAATACCCTGCAGCGGGATCAGGAGAAGTAGTACTGTGCACTGCCCATACACATAGACTAGAACAGGTCCTATAAATAATACCCTGCAGCGGGATCAGGAGTAGTACAGTACTGTGCACTGTCCATACACATAGACTAGGACAGGTCCTATAAATAATACCCTGCACCGGGATCAGGAGAAGTAGTACTGTGCACTGTCCATACACATAGACTAGGACAGGTCCTATAAATAATACCCTGCACCGAGATCAGGAGAAGTAGTACTGTGCACTGTCCATACACATAGACTAGGAGAGGTCCTATAAATAATACCCTGCAGCGGGATCAGGAGAAGTAGTACTGTGCACTGTCCATACACATAGACTAGGAGAGGTCCTATAAATAATACCCTGCAGCGGGATCAGGAGAAGTAGTACTGTGCACTGTCCATACACATAGACTAGGACAGGTCCTATAAATAATACCCTGCAGCGGGATCAGGAGAAGTAGTACTGTGCTCTGTCCATACACATAGACTAGGACAGGTCCTATAAATAATACCCTGCACCGGGATCAGGAGAAGTAGTACTGTGCACTGCCCATACACATAGACTAGGACAGGTCCTATAAATAATACCCTGCACCGGAATCAGGAGAAGTAGTACTGTGCACTGTCCATACACATAGACTAGGACAGGTCCTATAAATAATACCCTACACCGAGATCAGGAGAAGTAGTACTGTGCACTGTCCATGCACATAGACTAGGACAGGTCCTATAAATAATACCCTGCACCGGGATCAGGAGAAGTAGTACTGTGCACTGTCCATACACATAGACTAGGACAGGTCCTATAAATAATACCCTGCACCGAGATCAGGAGAAGTAGTACTGTGCACTGTCCATACACATAGACTAGGACAGGTCCTATAAATAATACCCTGCACCGAGATCAGGAGAAGTAGTACTATGCACTGTCCATACACATAGACTAGGAGAGGTCCTATAAATAATACCCTGCACCAGGATCAGGAGAAGTAGTATTGTGCACTGTCCATACACATAGACTAGGACAGGTCCTATAAATAATACCCTGCACCGGGATCAGGAGAAGTAGTACTGTGCACTGTCCATACACATAGACTAGGACAGGTCCTATAAATAATACCCTGCACCGAGATCAGGAGAAGTAGTACTGTGCACTGTCCATACACATAGACTAGGACAGGTCCTATAAATAATACCCTGCACCAGGATCAGGAGAAGTAGTACTGTGCACTGTCCATACACATAGACTAGGACAGGTCCTATAAATAATACCCTGCAGCGGGATCAGGAGAAGTAGTACTGTGCACTGCCCATACACATAGACTAGGACAGGTCCTATAAATAATACCCTGCAGCGGGATCAGGAGTAGTACAGTACTGTGCACTGTCCATACACATAGACTAGGACAGGTCCTATAAATAATACCCTGCACCGGGATCAGGAGAAGTAGTACTGTGCACTGTCCATACACATAGACTAGGACAGGTCCTATAAATAATACCCTGCACCGAGATCAGGAGAAGTAGTACTGTGCACTGTCCATACACATAGACTAGGAGAGGTCCTATAAATAATACCCTGCAGCGGGATCAGGAGAAGTAGTACTGTGCACTGTCCATACACATAGACTAGGAGAGGTCCTCTAAATAATACCCTGCAGCGGGATCAGGAGAAGTAGTACTGTGCACTGTCCATACACATAGACTAGGACAGGTCCTATAAATAATACCCTGCAGCGGGATCAGGAGAAGTAGTACTGTGCTCTGTCCATACACATAGACTAGGACAGGTCCTATAAATAATACCCTGCACCGGGATCAGGAGAAGTAGTACTGTGCACTGTCCATACACATAGACTAGGACAGGTCCTATAAATAATACCCTACACCGAGATCAGGAGAAGTAGTACTGTGCACTCTCCATGCACATAGACTAGGACAGGTCCTATAAATAATACCCTGCACCGGGATCAGGAGAAGTAGTACTGTACACTGCCCATACACATAGACTAGGACAGGTCCTATAAATAATACCCTGCACCAGGATCAGAAGAAGTAGTACTGTGCACTGTCCATACACATAGACTAGGACAGGTCCTATAAATAATACCCTGCACCGAGATCAGGAGAAGTAGTACTGTGCACTGTCCATACACATAGACTAGGACAGGTCCTATAAATAATACCCTGCACCGAGATCAGGAGAAGTAGTACTATGCACTGTCCATACACATAGACTAGGAGAGGTCCTATAAATAATACCCTGCACCAGGATCAGGAGAAGTAGTATTGTGCACTGTCCATACACATAGACTAGGACAGGTCCTATAAATAATACCCTGCACCGGGATCAGGAGAAGTAGTACTGTGCACTGTCCATACACATAGACTAGGACAGGTCCTATAAATAATACCCTGCACCGAGATCAGGAGAAGTAGTACTGTGCACTGTCCATACACATAGAGTAGGACAGGTCCTATAAATAATACCCTGCACCAGGATCAGGAGAAGTAGTACTGTGCACTGTCCATACACATAGACTAGGACAGGTCCTATAAATAATACCCTGCAGCGGGATCAGGAGAAGTAGTACTGTGCACTGTCCATACACATAGACTAGGAGAGGTCCTCTAAATAATACCCTGCAGCGGGATCAGGAGAAGTAGTACTGTGCACTGTCCATACACATAGACTAGGACAGGTCCTATAAATAATACCCTGCAGCGGGATCAGGAGAAGTAGTACTGTGCTCTGTCCATACACATAGACTAGGACAGGTCCTATAAATAATACCCTGCACCGGGATCAGGAGAAGTAGTACTGTGCACTGTCCATACACATAGACTAGGACAGGTCCTATAAATAATACCCTACACCGAGATCAGGAGAAGTAGTACTGTGCACTCTCCATGCACATAGACTAGGACAGGTCCTATAAATAATACCCTGCACCGGGATCAGGAGAAGTAGTACTGTACACTGCCCATACACATAGACTAGGACAGGTCCTATAAATAATACCCTGCACCAGGATCAGAAGAAGTAGTACTGTGCACTGTCCATACACATAGACTAGGACAGGTCCTATAAATAATACCCTGCACCGAGATCAGGAGAAGTAGTACTGTGCACTGTCCATACACATAGACTAGGACAGGTCCTATAAATAATACCCTGCACCGAGATCAGGAGAAGTAGTACTATGCACTGTCCATACACATAGACTAGGAGAGGTCCTATAAATAATACCCTGCACCAGGATCAGGAGAAGTAGTATTGTGCACTGTCCATACACATAGACTAGGACAGGTCCTATAAATAATACCCTGCACCGGGATCAGGAGAAGTAGTACTGTGCACTGTCCATACACATAGACTAGGACAGGTCCTATAAATAATACCCTGCACCGAGATCAGGAGAAGTAGTACTGTGCACTGTCCATACACATAGAGTAGGACAGGTCCTATAAATAATACCCTGCACCAGGATCAGGAGAAGTAGTACTGTGCACTGTCCATACACATAGACTAGGACAGGTCCTATAAATAATACCCTGCACCAGGATCAGGAGAAGTAGTACTGTGCACTGTCCATACACATAGACTAGGAGAGGTCCTATAAATAATACCCTGCACCGGGATCAGGAGAAGTAGTACTGTGCACTGTCCATACACATAGACTAGGACAGGTCCTATAAATAATACCCTGCAGCGGGATCAGGAGAAGTAGTACTGTGCACTGTCCATACACATAGACTAGGACAGGTCCTATAAATAATACCCTGCAGCGTGATCAGGAGAAGTAGTACTGTGCACTGTCCATACACATAGACTAGGACAGGTCCTATAAATAATACCCTGCACCGGAATCAGGAGAAGTAGTACTGTGCACTGTCCATACACATAGACTAGGACAGGTCCTATAAATAATACCCTGCAGCGTGATCAGGAGAAGTAGTACTGTGCACTGTCCATACACATAGACTAGGACAGGTCCTATAAATAATACCCTGCAGCGGGATCAGGAGAAGTAGTACTGTGCACTGTCCATACACATAGACTAGGACAGGTCCTATAAATAATATCCTGCACCGGGATCAGGAGAAGTAGTACTGTGCACTGCCCATACACATAGACTAGGACAGGTCCTATAAATAATACCCTGCACCGGGATCAGGAGAAGTAGTACTGTGCACTGCCCATACACATAGACTAGGACAGGTCCTATAAATAATACCCTGCACCGGAATCAGGAGAAGTAGTACTGTGCACTGTCCATACACATAGACTAGGACAGGTCCTATAAATAATACCCTGCAGCGGGATCAGGAGAAGTAGTACTGTGCACTGTCCATACACATAGACTAGGACAGGTCCTATAAATAATACCCTGCACCGAGATCAGGAGAAGTAGTACTGTGCACTGTCCATACACATAGACTAGGAGAGGTCCTATAAATAATACCCTGCACCAGGATCAGGAGAAGTAGTACTGTGCACTGTCCATACACATAGACTAGGACAGGTCCTATAAATAATACCCTGCACCGGGATCAGGAGAAGTAGTACTGTGCACTGTCCATACACATAGACTAGCACAGGTCCTATAAATAATACCCTGCACCGGGATCAGGAGAAGTAGTACTGTGCACTGCCCATACACATAGACTAGGACAGGTCCTATAAATAATACCCTGCACCAGGATCAGGAGAAGTAGTACTGTGCACTGTCCATACACATAGACTAGGACAGGTCCTATAAATAATACCCTGCACCGGGATCAGGAGAAGTAGTACTGTGCACTGTCCATACACATAGACTAGGAGAGGTCCTATAAATAATACCCTGCACCGGGATCAGGAGAAGTAGTACTGTGCACTTTCCATACACATAGACTAGGAGAGGTCCTATAAATAATACCCTGCAGCGGGATCAGGAGAAGTAGTACTGTGCACTGCCCATACACATAGACTAGGACAGGTCCTATAAATAATACCCTGCACCGGGATCAGGAGAAGTAGTACTGTGCACTGCCCATACACATAGACTAGGACAGGTCCTATAAATAATACCCTGCACCAGGATCAGGAGAAGTAGTACTGTGCACTGTCCATACACATAGACTAGGACAGGTCCTATAAATAATACCCTGCACCGGGATCAGGAGAAGTAGTACTGTGCACTGTCCTTACACATAGACTAGGACAGGTCCTATAAATAATACCCTGCAGCGGGATCAGGAGAAGTAGTACTGTGCACGGTCCATACACATAGACTAGGAGAGGTCCTATAAATAATACCCTGCAGCGGGATCAGGAGAAGTAGTACTGTGCACTGCCCATACACATAGACTAGGACAGGTCCTATAAATAATACCCTGCACCGGGATCAGGAGAAGTAGTACTGTGCACTGCCCATACACATAGACTAGGACAGGTCCTATAAATAATACCCTGCACCAGGATCAGGAGAAGTAGTACTGTGCACTGTCCATACACATAGACTAGGACAGGTCCTATAAATAATACCCTGCACCGGGATCAGGAGAAGTAGTACTGTGCACTGTCCATACACATAGACTAGGACAGGTCCTATAAATAATACCCTGCAGCGGGATCAGGAGAAGTAGTACTGTGCACGGCCCATACACATAGACTAGGACAGGTCCTATAAATAATACCCTGCAGCGGGATCAGGAGAAGTAGTACTGTGCACTGCCCATACACATAGACTAGGACAGGTCCTATAAATAATACCCTGCAGCGGGATCAGGAGTAGTACAGTACTGTGCACTGTCCATACACATAGACTAGGACAGGTCCTATAAATAATACCCTGCACCGGGATCAGGAGAAGTAGTACTGTGCACTGTCCATACACATAGACTAGGACAGGTCCTATAAATAATACCCTGCACCGAGATCAGGAGAAGTAGTACTGTGCACTGTCCATACACATAGACTAGGAGAGGTCCTATAAATAATACCCTGCAGCGGGATCAGGAGAAGTAGTACTGTGCACTGTCCATACACATAGACTAGGAGAGGTCCTATAAATAATACCCTGCAGCGGGATCAGGAGAAGTAGTACTGTGCACTGTCCATACACATAGACTAGGACAGGTCCTATAAATAATACCCTGCAGCGGGATCAGGAGAAGTAGTACTGTGCTCTGTCCATACACATAGACTAGGACAGGTCCTATAAATAATACCCTGCACCGGGATCAGGAGAAGTAGTACTGTGCACTGCCCATACACATAGACTAGGACAGGTCCTATAAATAATACCCTGCACCGGAATCAGGAGAAGTAGTACTGTGCACTGTCCATACACATAGACTAGGACAGGTCCTATAAATAATACCCTACACCGAGATCAGGAGAAGTAGTACTGTGCACTGTCCATGCACATAGACTAGGACAGGTCCTATAAATAATACCCTGCACCGGGATCAGGAGAAGTAGTACTGTACACTGCCCATACACATAGACTAGGACAGGTCCTATAAATAATACCCTGCACCAGGATCAGAAGAAGTAGTACTGTGCACTGTCCATACACATAGACTAGGACAGGTCCTATAAATAATACCCTGCACCGAGATCAGGAGAAGTAGTACTGTGCACTGTCCATACACATAGACTAGGACAGGTCCTATAAATAATACCCTGCACCGAGATCAGGAGAAGTAGTACTATGCACTGTCCATACACATAGACTAGGAGAGGTCCTATAAATAATACCCTGCACCAGGATCAGGAGAAGTAGTATTGTGCACTGTCCATACACATAGACTAGGACAGGTCCTATAAATAATACCCTGCACCGGGATCAGGAGAAGTAGTACTGTGCACTGTCCATACACATAGACTAGGACAGGTCCTATAAATAATACCCTGCACCGAGATCAGGAGAAGTAGTACTGTGCACTGTCCATACACATAGACTAGGACAGGTCCTATAAATAATACCCTGCACCAGGATCAGGAGAAGTAGTACTGTGCACTGTCCATACACATAGACTAGGACAGGTCCTATAAATAATACCCTGCAGCGGGATCAGGAGAAGTAGTACTGTGCACTGCCCATACACATAGACTAGGACAGGTCCTATAAATAATACCCTGCAGCGGGATCAGGAGTAGTACAGTACTGTGCACTGTCCATACACATAGACTAGGACAGGTCCTATAAATAATACCCTGCACCGGGATCAGGAGAAGTAGTACTGTGCACTGTCCATACACATAGACTAGGACAGGTCCTATAAATAATACCCTGCACCGAGATCAGGAGAAGTAGTACTGTGCACTGTCCATACACATAGACTAGGAGAGGTCCTATAAATAATACCCTGCAGCGGGATCAGGAGAAGTAGTACTGTGCACTGTCCATACACATAGACTAGGAGAGGTCCTCTAAATAATACCCTGCAGCGGGATCAGGAGAAGTAGTACTGTGCACTGTCCATACACATAGACTAGGACAGGTCCTATAAATAATACCCTGCAGCGGGATCAGGAGAAGTAGTACTGTGCTCTGTCCATACACATAGACTAGGACAGGTCCTATAAATAATACCCTGCACCGGGATCAGGAGAAGTAGTACTGTGCACTGTCCATACACATAGACTAGGACAGGTCCTATAAATAATACCCTACACCGAGATCAGGAGAAGTAGTACTGTGCACTCTCCATGCACATAGACTAGGACAGGTCCTATAAATAATACCCTGCACCGGGATCAGGAGAAGTAGTACTGTACACTGCCCATACACATAGACTAGGACAGGTCCTATAAATAATACCCTGCACCAGGATCAGAAGAAGTAGTACTGTGCACTGTCCATACACATAGACTAGGACAGGTCCTATAAATAATACCCTGCACCGAGATCAGGAGAAGTAGTACTGTGCACTGTCCATACACATAGACTAGGACAGGTCCTATAAATAATACCCTGCACCGAGATCAGGAGAAGTAGTACTATGCACTGTCCATACACATAGACTAGGAGAGGTCCTATAAATAATACCCTGCACCAGGATCAGGAGAAGTAGTATTGTGCACTGTCCATACACATAGACTAGGACAGGTCCTATAAATAATACCCTGCACCGGGATCAGGAGAAGTAGTACTGTGCACTGTCCATACACATAGACTAGGACAGGTCCTATAAATAATACCCTGCACCGAGATCAGGAGAAGTAGTACTGTGCACTGTCCATACACATAGAGTAGGACAGGTCCTATAAATAATACCCTGCACCAGGATCAGGAGAAGTAGTACTGTGCACTGTCCATACACATAGACTAGGACAGGTCCTATAAATAATACCCTGCACCAGGATCAGGAGAAGTAGTACTGTGCACTGTCCATACACATAGACTAGGAGAGGTCCTATAAATAATACCCTGCACCGGGATCAGGAGAAGTAGTACTGTGCACTGTCCATACACATAGACTAGGACAGGTCCTATAAATAATACCCTGCAGCGGGATCAGGAGAAGTAGTACTGTGCACTGTCCATACACATAGACTAGGACAGGTCCTATAAATAATACCCTGCAGCGTGATCAGGAGAAGTAGTACTGTGCACTGTCCATACACATAGACTAGGACAGGTCCTATAAATAATACCCTGCACCGGAATCAGGAGAAGTAGTACTGTGCACTGTCCATACACATAGACTAGGACAGGTCCTATAAATAATACCCTGCACCGGGATCAGGAGAAGTAGTACTGTGCACTGTCCATACACATAGACTAGGACAGGTCCTATAAATAATAACCTGCAGGGGATCAGGAGAAGTAGTACTGTGCACTGTCCATACACATAGACTAGGACAGGTCCTATAAATAACACCCTGCACCGGGATCAGGAGAAGTAGTACTGTGCACTGTCCATACACATAGACTAGGAGAGGTCCTATAAATAATACCCTGCACCGGGATCAGGAGAAGTAGTACTGTGCACTGTCCAGACACATAGACTAGGACAGGTCCTATAAATAATACCCTGCAGCGGGATCAGGAGAAGTAGTACTGTGCACTGTCCATACACATAGACTAGGAGAGGTCCTATAAATAATACCCTGCAGCGGGATCAGGAGAAGTAGTACTGTTCACTGTCCATACACATAGACTAGGAGAGGTCCTATAAATAATACCCTGCAGCGGGATCAGGAGAAGTAGTACTGTGCACTGTCCATACACATAGACTAGGACAGGTCCTATAAATAATACCCTGCAGCGGGATCAGGAGAAGTAGTACTGTGCACTGTCCATACACATAGACTAGGACAGGTCCTACAAATAATATCCTGCACCGGGATCAGGAGAAGTAGTACTGTGCACTGCCCATACACATAGACTAGGACAGGTCCTATAAATAATACCCTGCACCGGGATCAGGAGAAGTAGTACTGTGCACTGCCCATACACATAGACTAGGACAGGTCCTATAAATAATACCCTGCACCGGAATCAGGAGAAGTAGTACTGTGCACTGTCCATACACATAGACTAGGACAGGTCCTATAAATAATACTCTGCAGCGGGATCAGGAGAAGTAGTACTGTGCACTGTCCATACACATAGACTAGGACAGGTCCTATAAATAATACCCTGCACCGAGATCAGGAGAAGTAGTACTGTGCACTGTCCATACACATAGACTAGGAGAGGTCCTATAAATAATACCCTGCACCAGGATCAGGAGAAGTAGTACTGTGCACTGTCCATACACATAGACTAGGACAGGTCCTATAAATAATACCCTGCAGCGGGATCAGGAGAAGTAGTACTGTGCACTGTCCATACACATAGACTAGGACAGGTCCTATAAATAATACCCTGCACCGAGATCAGGAGAAGTAGTACTGTGCACTGTCCATACACATAGACTAGGACAGGTCCTATAAATAATACCCTGCACCAGGATCAGGAGAAGTAGTACTGTGCACTGTCCATACACATAGACTAGGACAGGTCCTATAAATAATACCCTGCAGCGGGATCAGGAGAAGTAGTACTGTGCACTGTCCATACACATAGACTAGGACAGGTCCTATAAATAATACCCTGCACCAGGATCAGGAGAAGTAGTACTGTGCACTGTCCATACACATAGACTAGGAGAGGTCCTATAAATAATACCCTGCACCGGGATCAGGAGAAGTAGTACTGTGCACTGTCCATACACATAGACTAGGACAGGTCCTATAAATAATACCCTGCACCGGAATCAGGAGAAGTAGTACTGTGCACTGTCCATACACATAGACTAGGACAGGTCCTATAAATAATACCCTGCACCGGGATCAGGAGAAGTAGTACTGTGAACTGTCCATACACATAGACTAGGACAGGTCCTATAAATAATACCCTGCAGCGGGATCAGGAGTAATACTGTGCACTGTCCATACACATAGACTAGGACAGGTCCTATAAATAATACCCTGCAGCGGGATCAGGAGAAGTAGTACTGTGCACTGTCCATACACATAGACTAGGACAGGTCCTATAAATAATACCCTGCAGCGGGATCAGGAGAAGTAGTACTGTGCACTGTCCATACACATAGACTAGGACAGGTCCTATAAATAATACCCTGCAGCGGGATCAGGAGTAGTACAGTACTGTGCACTGTCCATACACATAGACTAGGACAGGTCCTATAAATAATACCCTGCACCGGGATCAGGAGAAGTAGTACTGTGCACTGTCCATACACATAGACTAGGACAGGTCCTATAAATAATACCCTGCACCGAGATCAGGAGAAGTAGTACTGTGCACTGTCCATACACATAGACTAGGAGAGGTCCTATAAATAATACCCTGCAGCGGGATCAGGAGAAGTAGTACTGTGCACTGTCCATACACATAGACTAGGAGAGGTCCTCTAAATAATACCCTGCAGCGGGATCAGGAGAAGTAGTACTGTGCACTGTCCATACACATAGACTAGGACAGGTCCTATAAATAATACCCTGCAGCGGGATCAGGAGAAGTAGTACTGTGCTCTGTCCATACACATAGACTAGGACAGGTCCTATAAATAATACCCTGCACCGGGATCAGGAGAAGTAGTACTGTGCACTGTCCATACACATAGACTAGGACAGGTCCTATAAATAATACCCTACACCGAGATCAGGAGAAGTAGTACTGTGCACTCTCCATGCACATAGACTAGGACAGGTCCTATAAATAATACCCTGCACCGGGATCAGGAGAAGTAGTACTGTACACTGCCCATACACATAGACTAGGACAGGTCCTATAAATAATACCCTGCACCAGGATCAGAAGAAGTAGTACTGTGCACTGTCCATACACATAGACTAGGACAGGTCCTATAAATAATACCCTGCACCGAGATCAGGAGAAGTAGTACTGTGCACTGTCCATACACATAGACTAGGACAGGTCCTATAAATAATACCCTGCACCGAGATCAGGAGAAGTAGTACTATGCACTGTCCATACACATAGACTAGGAGAGGTCCTATAAATAATACCCTGCACCAGGATCAGGAGAAGTAGTATTGTGCACTGTCCATACACATAGACTAGGACAGGTCCTATAAATAATACCCTGCACCGGGATCAGGAGAAGTAGTACTGTGCACTGTCCATACACATAGACTAGGACAGGTCCTATAAATAATACCCTGCACCGAGATCAGGAGAAGTAGTACTGTGCACTGTCCATACACATAGAGTAGGACAGGTCCTATAAATAATACCCTGCACCAGGATCAGGAGAAGTAGTACTGTGCACTGTCCATACACATAGACTAGGACAGGTCCTATAAATAATACCCTGCACCAGGATCAGGAGAAGTAGTACTGTGCACTGTCCATACACATAGACTAGGAGAGGTCCTATAAATAATACCCTGCACCGGGATCAGGAGAAGTAGTACTGTGCACTGTCCATACACATAGACTAGGACAGGTCCTATAAATAATACCCTGCAGCGGGATCAGGAGAAGTAGTACTGTGCACTGTCCATACACATAGACTAGGACAGGTCCTATAAATAATACCCTGCAGCGTGATCAGGAGAAGTAGTACTGTGCACTGTCCATACACATAGACTAGGACAGGTCCTATAAATAATACCCTGCACCGGAATCAGGAGAAGTAGTACTGTGCACTGTCCATACACATAGACTAGGACAGGTCCTATAAATAATACCCTGCACCGGGATCAGGAGAAGTAGTACTGTGCACTGTCCATACACATAGACTAGGACAGGTCCTATAAATAATAACCTGCAGGGGATCAGGAGAAGTAGTACTGTGCACTGTCCATACACATAGACTAGGACAGGTCCTATAAATAACACCCTGCACCGGGATCAGGAGAAGTAGTACTGTGCACTGTCCATACACATAGACTAGGAGAGGTCCTATAAATAATACCCTGCACCGGGATCAGGAGAAGTAGTACTGTGCACTGTCCAGACACATAGACTAGGACAGGTCCTATAAATAATACCCTGCAGCGGGATCAGGAGAAGTAGTACTGTGCACTGTCCATACACATAGACTAGGAGAGGTCCTATAAATAATACCCTGCAGCGGGATCAGGAGAAGTAGTACTGTTCACTGTCCATACACATAGACTAGGAGAGGTCCTATAAATAATACCCTGCAGCGGGATCAGGAGAAGTAGTACTGTGCACTGTCCATACACATAGACTAGGACAGGTCCTATAAATAATACCCTGCAGCGGGATCAGGAGAAGTAGTACTGTGCACTGTCCATACACATAGACTAGGACAGGTCCTACAAATAATATCCTGCACCGGGATCAGGAGAAGTAGTACTGTGCACTGCCCATACACATAGACTAGGACAGGTCCTATAAATAATACCCTGCACCGGGATCAGGAGAAGTAGTACTGTGCACTGCCCATACACATAGACTAGGACAGGTCCTATAAATAATACCCTGCACCGGAATCAGGAGAAGTAGTACTGTGCACTGTCCATACACATAGACTAGGACAGGTCCTATAAATAATACTCTGCAGCGGGATCAGGAGAAGTAGTACTGTGCACTGTCCATACACATAGACTAGGACAGGTCCTATAAATAATACCCTGCACCGAGATCAGGAGAAGTAGTACTGTGCACTGTCCATACACATAGACTAGGAGAGGTCCTATAAATAATACCCTGCACCAGGATCAGGAGAAGTAGTACTGTGCACTGTCCATACACATAGACTAGGACAGGTCCTATAAATAATACCCTGCAGCGGGATCAGGAGAAGTAGTACTGTGCACTGTCCATACACATAGACTAGGACAGGTCCTATAAATAATACCCTGCACCGAGATCAGGAGAAGTAGTACTGTGCACTGTCCATACACATAGACTAGGACAGGTCCTATAAATAATACCCTGCACCAGGATCAGGAGAAGTAGTACTGTGCACTGTCCATACACATAGACTAGGACAGGTCCTATAAATAATACCCTGCAGCGGGATCAGGAGAAGTAGTACTGTGCACTGTCCATACACATAGACTAGGACAGGTCCTATAAATAATACCCTGCACCAGGATCAGGAGAAGTAGTACTGTGCACTGTCCATACACATAGACTAGGAGAGGTCCTATAAATAATACCCTGCACCGGGATCAGGAGAAGTAGTACTGTGCACTGTCCATACACATAGACTAGGACAGGTCCTATAAATAATACCCTGCACCGGAATCAGGAGAAGTAGTACTGTGCACTGTCCATACACATAGACTAGGACAGGTCCTATAAATAATACCCTGCACCGGGATCAGGAGAAGTAGTACTGTGAACTGTCCATACACATAGACTAGGACAGGTCCTATAAATAATACCCTGCAGCGGGATCAGGAGTAATACTGTGCACTGTCCATACACATAGACTAGGACAGGTCCTATAAATAATACCCTGCAGCGGGATCAGGAGAAGTAGTACTGTGCACTGTCCATACACATAGACTAGGACAGGTCCTATAAATAATACCCTGCAGCGGGATCAGGAGAAGTAGTACTGTGCACTGTCCATACACATAGACTAGGACAGGTCCTATAAATAATACCCTGCACCGAGATCAGGAGAAGTAGTACTGTGCACTGTCCATACACATAGACTAGGACAGGTCCTATAAATAATACCCTGCACCGAGATCAGGAGAAGTAGTACTGTGCACTGTCCATACACATAGACTAGGAGAGGTCCTATAAATAATAACCTGCACCGGGATCAGGAGAAGTAGTACTGTGCACTGTCCATGCACATAGACTAGGACAGGTCCTATAAATAATACCCTGCAGCGGGATCAGGAGAAGTAGTACTGTGCACTGTCCATACACATAGACTAGGAGAGGTCCTATAAATAATACCCTGCAGCGGGATCAGGAGAAGTAGTACTGTGCACTGTCCATACACATAGACTAGGACAGGTCCTATAAATAATACCCTGCAGCGGGATCAGGAGAAGTAGTACTGTGCACTGTCCATACACATAGACTAGGACAGGTCCTATAAATAATACCCTGCACCGAGATCAGGAGAAGTAGTACTGTGCACTGTCCATACACATAGACTAGGACAGGTCCTATAAATAATACCCTGCACCGGGATCAGGAGAAGTAGTACTGTGCACTGTCCATACACATAGACTAGGACAGGTCCTATAAATAATACCCTGCACCGAGATCAGGAGAAGTAGTACTGTGCACTGTCCATACACATAGACTAGGACAGGTCCTATAAATAATACCCTGCACCGAGATCAGGAGAAGTAGTACTGTGCACTGCCCATACACATAGACTAGGACAGGTCCTATAAATAATACCCTGCACCGGGATCAGGAGAAGTAGTACTGTGCACTGCCCATACACATAGACTAGGACAGGTCCTATAAATAATACCCTGCACCAGGATCAGGAGAAGTAGTACTGTGCACTGTCCATACACATAGACTAGGACAGGTCCTATAAATAATACCCTGCACCGGGATCAGGAGAAGTAGTACTGTGCACTGTCCATACACATAGACTAGGACAGGTCCTATAAATAATACCCTGCAGCGGGATCAGGAGAAGTAGTACTGTGCACTGTCCATACACATAGACTAGGACAGGTCCTATAAATAATACCCTGCAGCGGGATCAGGAGAAGTAGTACTGTGCACTGTCCATACACATAGACTAGGACAGGTCCTCTAAATAATACCCTGCACCGGGATCAGGAGAAGTAGTACTGTGCACTGTCCATACACATAGACTCGGACAGGTCCTATAAATAATACCCTGCACCGGGATTAGGAGAAGTAGTACTGTGCACTGTCCATACACATAGACTAGGATAGGTCCTATAAATAATACCCTGCAGCGGGATCAGGAGAAGTAGTACTGTGCACTGTCCATACACATAGACTAGGACAGGTCCTATAAATAATACCCTGCACCGAGATCAGGAGAAGTAGTACTGTGCACTGTCCATGCACATAGACTAGGACAGGTCCTATAAATAATACCCTGCAGCGGGATCAGGAGAAGTAGTACTGTGCACTGTCCATACACATAGACTAGGACAGGTCCTATAAATAATACCCTGCACCGAGATCAGGAGAAGTAGTACTGTGCACTGTCCATGCACATAGACTAGGACAGGTCCTATAAATAATACCCTGCAGCGGGATCAGGAGAAGTAGTACTGTGCACTGTCCATACACATAGACTAGGACAGGTCCTATAAATAATACCCTGCACCGGGATCAGGAGAAGTAGTACTGTGCACTGTCCATACACATAGACTAGGACAGGTCCTATAAATAATACCCTGCAGCGGGATCAGGAGAAGTAGTACTGTGCACTGTCCATACACATAGACTAGGAGAGGTCCTATAAATAATACCCTGCACCGAGATCAGGAGAAGTAGTACTGTGCACTGTCCATACACATAGAATAGGACAGGTCCTATAAATAATACCCTGAAAGCGGGATCAGGAGAAGTAGTACTGTACACTGTCCATACACATAGACTAGGACAGGTCCTATAAATAATACCCTGCACCGGGATCAGGAGAAGTAGTACTGTGCACTGTCCATGCTCATAGACTAGGACAGGTCCTATAAATAATACCCTGCAGCGGGATCAGGAGAAGTAGTACTGTGCACTGTCCATACACATAGACTAGGACAGGTCCTATAAATAATATCCTGCACCGGGATCAGGAGAAGTAGTACTGTGCACTGCCCATACACATAGACTAGGACAGGTCCTATAAATAATACCCTGCACCGGGATCAGGAGAAGTAGTACTGTGCACTGTCCATACACATAGACTAGGACAGGTCCTATAAATAATACCCTGCAGCGGGATCAGGAGAAGTAGTACTGTGCACTGTCCATACACATAGACTAGGACAGGTCCTATAAATAATACCCTGCAGCGGGATCAGGAGAAGTAGTACTGTGCACTGTGCATACACATAGACTAGGACAGGTCCTATAAATAATACCCTGCACCGAGATCAGGAGAAGTAGTACTGTGCACTGTCCATACACATAGACTAGGAGAGGTCCTATAAATAATACCCTGCACCAGGATCAGGAGAAGTAGTACTGTGCACTGTCCATACACATAGACTAGGACAGGTCCTATAAATAATACCCTGCAGCGGGATCAGGAGAAGTAGTACTGTGCACTGTCCATACACATAGACTAGGACAGGTCCTATAAATAATACACTGCACCGAGATCAGGAGAAGTAGTACTGTGCACTGTCCATACACATAGACTAGGACAGGTCCTATAAATAATACCCTGCACCAGGATCAGGAGAAGTAGTACTGTGCACTGTCCATACACATAGACTAGGACAGGTCCTATAAATAATACCCTGCACCAGGATCAGGAGAAGTAGTACTGTGCACTGTCCATACACATAGACTAGGACAGGTCCTATAAATAATACCCTGCACCGAGATCAGGAGAAGTAGTACTATGCACTGTCCATACACATAGACTAGGAGAGGTCCTATAAATAATACCCTGCACCAGGATCAGGAGAAGTAGTATTGTGCACTGTCCATACACATAGACTAGGACAGGTCCTATAAATAATACCCTGCACCGGGATCAGGAGAAGTAGTACTGTGCACTGTCCATACACATAGACTAGGACAGGTCCTATAAATAATACCCTGCACCGAGATCAGGAGAAGTAGTACTGTGCACTGTCCATACACATAGACTAGGACAGGTCCTATAAATAATACCCTGCACCAGGATCAGGAGAAGTAGTACTGTGCACTGTCCATACACATAGACTAGGACAGGTCCTATAAATAATACCCTGCACCAGGATCAGGAGAAGTAGTACTGTGCACTGTCCATACACATAGACTAGGAGAGGTCCTATAAATAATACCCTGCACCGGGATCAGGAGAAGTAGTACTGTGCACTGTCCATACACATAGACTAGGACAGGTCCTATAAATAATACCCTGCAGCGGGATCAGGAGAAGTAGTACTGTGCACTGTCCATACACATAGACTAGGACAGGTCCTATAAATAATACCCTGCAGCGTGATCAGGAGAAGTAGTACTGTGCACTGTCCATACACATAGACTAGGATAGGTCCTATAAATAATACCCTGCACCGGAATCAGGAGAAGTAGTACTGTGCACTGTCCATACACATAGACTAGGACAGGTCCTATAAATAATACCCTGCACCGGGATCAGGAGAAGTAGTACTGTGCACTGTCCATACACATAGACTAGGACAGGTCCTATAAATAATAACCTGCAGGGGATCAGGAGAAGTAGTACTGTGCACTGTCCATACACATAGACTAGGACAGGTCCTATAAATAACACCCTGCACCGGGATCAGGAGAAGTAGTACTGTGCACTGTCCATACACATAGACTAGGAGAGGTCCTATAAATAATACCCTTCACCGGGATCAGGAGAAGTAGTACTGTGCACTGTCCAGACACATAGACTAGGACAGGTCCTATAAATAATACCCTGCAGCGGGATCAGGAGAAGTAGTACTGTGCACTGTCCATACACATAGACTAGGAGAGGTCCTATAAATAATACCCTGCAGCGGGATCAGGAGAAGTAGTACTGTTCACTGTCCATACACATAGACTAGGAGAGGTCCTATAAATAATACCCTGCAGCGGGATCAGGAGAAGTAGTACTGTGCACTGTCCATACACATAGACTAGGACAGGTCCTATACATAATACCCTGCAGCGGGATCAGGAGAAGTAGTACTGTGCACTATCCATACACATAGACTAGGACAGGTCCTATAAATAATATCCTGCACCGGGATCAGGAGAAGTAGTACTGTGCACTGCCCATACACATAGACTAGGACAGGTCCTATAAATAATACCCTGCACCGGGATCAGGAGAAGTAGTACTGTGCACTGCCCATACACATAGACTAGGACAGGTCCTATAAATAATACCCTGCACCGGAATCAGGAGAAGTAGTACTGTGCACTGTCCATACACATAGACTAGGACAGGTCCTATAAATAATACCCTGCAGCGGGATCAGGAGAAGTAGTACTGTGCACTGTCCATACACATAGACTAGGACAGGTCCTATAAATAATACCCTGCACCGAGATCAGGAGAAGTAGTACTGTGCACTGTCCATACACATAGACTAGGAGAGGTCCTATAAATAATACCCTGCACCAGGATCAGGAGAAGTAGTACTGTGCACTGTCCATACACATAGACTAGGACAGGTCCTATAAATAATACCCTGCAGCGGGATCAGGAGAAGTAGTACTGTGCACTGTCCATACACATAGACTAGGACAGGTCCTATAAATAATACCCTGCACCGGGATCAGGAGAAGTAGTACTGTGAACTGTCCATACACATAGACTAGGACAGGTCCTATAAATAATACCCTGCAGCGGGATCAGGAGTAATACTGTGCACTGTCCATACACATAGACTAGGACAGGTCCTATAAATAATACCCTGCAGCGGGATCAGGAGAAGTAGTACTGTGCACTGTCCATACACATAGACTAGGACAGGTCCTATAAATAATACCCTGCAGCGGGATCAGGAGAAGTAGTACTGTGCACTGTCCATACACATAGACTAGGACAGGTCCTATAAATAATACCCTGCACCGAGATCAGGAGAAGTAGTACTGTGCACTGTCCATACACATAGACTAGGACAGGTCCTATAAATAATACCCTGCACCGAGATCAGGAGAAGTAGTACTGTGCACTGTCCATACACATAGACTAGGAGAGGTCCTATAAATAATAACCTGCACCGGGATCAGGAGAAGTAGTACTGTGCACTGTCGATGCACATAGACTAGGACAGGTCCTATAAATAATACCCTGCAGCGGGATCAGGAGAAGTAGTACTGTGCACTGTCCATACACATAGACTAGGAGAGGTCCTATAAATAATACCCTGCAGCGGGATCAGGAGAAGTAGTACTGTGCACTGTCCATACACATAGACTAGGACAGGTCCTATAAATAATACCCTGCAGCGGGATCAGGAGAAGTAGTACTGTGCACTGTCCATACACATAGACTAGGACAGGTCCTATAAATAATACCCTGCACCGAGATCAGGAGAAGTAGTACTGTGCACTGTCCATACACATAGACTAGGACAGGTCCTATAAATAATACCCTGCACCGGGATCAGGAGAAGTAGTACTGTGCACTGTCCATACACATAGACTAGGACAGGTCCTATAAATAATACCCTGCACCGAGATCAGGAGAAGTAGTACTGTGCACTGTCCATACACATAGACTAGGACAGGTCCTATAAATAATACCCTGCACCGAGATCAGGAGAAGTAGTACTGTGCACTGCCCATACACATAGACTAGGACAGGTCCTATAAATAATACCCTGCACCGGGATCAGGAGAAGTAGTACTGTGCACTGCCCATACACATAGACTAGGACAGGTCCTATAAATAATACCCTGCACCAGGATCAGGAGAAGTAGTACTGTGCACTGTCCATACACATAGACTAGGACAGGTCCTATAAATAATACCCTGCACCGGGATCAGGAGAAGTAGTACTGTGCACTGTCCATACACATAGACTAGGACAGGTCCTATAAATAATACCCTGCAGCGGGATCAGGAGAAGTAGTACTGTGCACTGTCCATACACATAGACTAGGACAGGTCCTATAAATAATACCCTGCAGCGGGATCAGGAGAAGTAGTACTGTGCACTGTCCATACACATAGACTAGGACAGGTCCTATAAATAATACCCTGCACCGGGATCAGGAGAAGTAGTACTGTGCACTGTCCATACACATAGACTCGGACAGGTCCTATAAATAATACCCTGCACCGGGATTAGGAGAAGTAGTACTGTGCACTGTCCATACACATAGACTAGGATAGGTCCTATAAATAATACCCTGCAGCGGGATCAGGAGAAGTAGTACTGTGCACTGTCCATACACATAGACTAGGAGAGGTCCTATAAATAATACCCTGCAGCGGGATCAGAAGAAGTAGTACTGTGCACTGTCCATACACATAGACTAGGACAGGTCCTATAAATAATACCCTGCACCGAGATCAGGAGAAGTAGTACTGTGCACTGTCCATGCACATAGACTAGGACAGGTCCTATAAATAATACCCTGCAGCGGGATCAGGAGAAGTAGTACTGTGCACTGTCCATACACATAGACTAGGACAGGTCCTATAAATAATACCCTGCACCGGGATCAGGAGAAGTAGTACTGTGCACTGTCCATACACATAGACTAGGACAGGTCCTATAAATAATACCCTGCAGCGGGATCAGGAGAAGTAGTACTGTGCACTGTCCATACACATAGACTAGGAGAGGTCCTATAAATAATACCCTGCACCGAGATCAGGAGAAGTAGTACTGTGCACTGTCCATACACATAGAATAGGACAGGTCCTATAAATAATACCCTGAAAGCGGGATCAGGAGAAGTAGTACTGTACACTGTCCATACACATAGACTAGGACAGGTCCTATAAATAATACCCTGCACCGGGATCAGGAGAAGTAGTACTGTGCACTGTCCATGCTCATAGACTAGGACAGGTCCTATAAATAATACCCTGCAGCGGGATCAGGAGAAGTAGTACTGTGCACTGTCCATACACATAGACTAGGACAGGTCCTATAAATAATATCCTGCACCGGGATCAGGAGAAGTAGTACTGTGCACTGCCCATACACATAGACTAGGACAGGTCCTATAAATAATACCCTGCACCGGGATCAGGAGAAGTAGTACTGTGCACTGTCCATACACATAGACTAGGACAGGTCCTATAAATAATACCCTGCAGCGGGATCAGGAGAAGTAGTACTGTGCACTGTCCATACACATAGACTAGGACAGGTCCTATAAATAATACCCTGCAGCGGGATCAGGAGAAGTAGTACTGTGCACTGTCCATACACATAGACTAGGACAGGTCCTATAAATAATACCCTGCACCGAGATCAGGAGAAGTAGTACTGTGCACTGTCCATACACATAGACTAGGACAGGTCCTATAAACAATACCCTGCACCAGGATCAGGAGAAGTAGTACTGTGCACTGTCCATACACATAGACTAGGACAGGTCCTATAAATAATACCCTGCACCAGGATCAGGAGAAGTAGTACTGTGCACTGTCCATACACATAGACTAGGACAGGTCCTATAAATAATACCCTGCACCAGGATCAGGAGAAGTAGTACTGTGCACTGTCCATACACATAGACTAGGACAGGTCCTATAAATAATACCCTGCAGTGGGATCAGGAGAAGTAGTACTGTGCACTGTCCATACACATAGACTAGGAGAGGTCCTATAAATAATACCCTGCACCGGAATCAGGAGAAGTAGTACTGTGCACTGTCCATACACATAGACTAGGACAGGTCCTATAAATAATACCCTGCACCGGGATCAGGAGAAGTAGTACTGTGCACTGTCCATACACATAGACTAGGACAGGTCCTATAAATAATACCCTGCACCGGGATCAGGAGAAGTAGTACTGTGAACTGTCCATACACATAGACTAGGACAGGTCCTATAAATAATACCCTGCAGCGGGATCAGGAGAAGTAGTACTGTGCACTGTCCATACACATAGACTAGGACAGGTCCTATAAATAATACCCTGCAGCGGGATCAGGAGTAATACTGTGCACTGTCCATACACATAGACTAGGACAGGTCCTATAAATAATACCCTGCACCGGGATCAGGAGAAGTAGTACTGTGCACTGTCCATACACATAGACTAGGACAGGTCCTATAAATAATACCCTGCAGCGGGATCAGGAGAAGTAGTACTGTGCACTGTCCATACACATAGACTAGGACAGGTCCTATAAATAATACCCTGCACCGAGATCAGGAGAAGTAGTACTGTGCACTGTCCATACACATAGACTAGGACAGGTCCTATAAATAATACCCTGCACCGAGATCAGGAGAAGTAGTACTGTGCACTGTCCATACACATAGACTAGGAGAGGTCCTATAAATAATAACCTGCACCGGGATCAGGAGAAGTAGTACTGTGCACTGTCGATGCACATAGACTAGGACAGGTCCTATAAATAATACCCTGCAGCGGGATCAGGAGAAGTAGTACTGTGCACTGTCCATATACATAGACTAGGAGAGGTCCTATAAATAATACCCTGCAGCGGGATCAGGAGAAGTAGTACTGTGCACTGTCCATACACATAGACTAGGAGAGGTCCTATAAATAATACCCTGCAGCGGGATCAGGAGAAGTAGTACTGTGCACTGTCCATACACATAGACTAGGACAGGTCCTATAAATAATACCCTGCAGCGGGATCAGGAGAAGTAGTACTGTGCACTGTCCATACACATAGACTAGGACAGGTCCTATAAATAATACCCTGCACTGAGATCAGGAGAAGTAGTACTGTGCACTGTCCATACACATAGACTAGGACAGGTCCTATAAATAATACCCTGCACCGGGATCAGGAGAAGTAGTACTGTGCACTGTCCATACACATAGACTAGGACAGGTCCTATAAATAATACCCTGCACCGAGATCAGGAGAAGTAGTACTGTGCACTGTCCATACACATAGACTAGGACAGGTCCTATAAATAATACCCTGCACCGAGATCAGGAGAAGTAGTACTGTGCACTGCCCATACACATAGACTAGGACAGGTCCTATAAATAATACCCTGCACCGGGATCAGGAGAAGTAGTACTGTGCACTGCCCATACACATAGACTAGGACAGGTCCTATAAATAATACCCTGCACCAGGATCAGGAGAAGTAGTACTGTGCACTGTCCATACACATAGACTAGGACAGGTCCTATAAATAATACCCTGCACCGGGATCAGGAGAAGTAGTACTGTGCACTGTCCATACACATAGACTAGGACAGGTCCTATAAATAATACCCTGCAGCGGGATCAGGAGAAGTAGTACTGTGCACTGTCCATACACATAGACTAGGACAGGTCCTATAAATAATACCCTGCAGCGGGATCAGGAGAAGTAGTACTGTGCACTGCCCATACACATAGACTAGGACAGGTCCTATAAATAATACCCTGCAGCGGGATCAGGAGAAGTAGTACTGTGCACTGCCCATACACATAGACTAGGACAGGTCCTATAAATAATACCCTGCAGCGGGATCAGGAGAAGTAGTACTGTGCACTGTCCATACACATAGACTAGGACAGGTCCTATAAATAATACCCTGCACCGGGATCAGGAGAAGTAGTACTGTGCACTGTCCATACACATAGACTCGGACAGGTCCTATAAATAATACCCTGCACCGGGATTAGGAGAAGTAGTACTGTGCACTGTCCATACACATAGACTAGGATAGGTCCTATAAATAATACCCTGCAGCGGGATCAGGAGAAGTAGTACTGTGCACTGTCCATACACATAGACTAGGACAGGTCCTATAAATAATACCCTGCACCGAGATCAGGAGAAGTAGTACTGTGCACTGTCCATGCACATAGACTAGGACAGGTCCTATAAATAATACCCTGCAGCGGGATCAGGAGAAGTAGTACTGTGCACTGTCCATACACATAGACTAGGACAGGTCCTATAAATAATACCCTGCACCGGGATCAGGAGAAGTAGTACTGTGCACTGTCCATACACATAGACTAGGACAGGTCCTATAAATAATACCCTGCAGTGGGATCAGGAGAAGTAGTACTGTGCACTGTCCATACACATAGACTAGGAGAGGTCCTATAAATAATACCCTGCACCGAGATCAGGAGAAGTAGTACTGTGCACTGTCCATACACATAGAATAGGACAGGTCCTATAAATAATACCCTGAAAGCGGGATCAGGAGAAGTAGTACTGTACACTGTCCATACACATAGACTAGGACAGGTCCTATAAATAATACCCTGCACCGGGATCAGGAGAAGTAGTACTGTGCACTGTCCATACACATAGACTAGGACAGGTCCTATAAATAATACCCTGCAGCGGGATCAGGAGAAGTAGTACTGTGCACTGTCCATATACATAGACTAGGAGAGGTCCTATAAATAATACCCTGCAGCGGGATCAGGAGAAGTAGTACTGTGCACTGTCCATACACATAGACTAGGAGAGGTCCTATAAATAATACCCTGCAGCGGGATCAGGAGAAGTAGTACTGTGCACTGTCCATACACATAGACTAGGACAGGTCCTATAAATAATACCCTGCAGCGGGATCAGGAGAAATAGTACTGTGCACTGTGCATACACATAGACTAGGACAGGTCCTATAAATAATACCCTGCACCGAGATCAGGAGAAGTAGTACTGTGCACTGTCCATACACATAGACTAGGACAGGTCCTATAAATAATACCCTGCACCGGGATCAGGAGAAGTAGTACTGTGCACTGTCCATACACATAGACTAGGACAGGTCCTATAAATAATACCCTGCACCGAGATCAGGAGAAGTAGTACTGTGCACTGTCCATACACATAGACTAGGACAGGTCCTATAAATAATACCCTGCACCGAGATCAGGAGAAGTAGTACTGTGCACTGCCCATACACATAGACTAGGACAGGTCCTATAAATAATACCCTGCACCGGGATCAGGAGAAGTAGTACTGTGCACTGCCCATACACATAGACTAGGACAGGTCCTATAAATAATACCCTGCACCAGGATCAGGAGAAGTAGTACTGTGCACTGTCCATACCCATAGACTAGGACAGGTCCTATAAATAATACCCTGCACCGGGATCAGGAGAAGTAGTACTGTGCACTGTCCATACACATAGACTAGGACAGGTCCTATAAATAATACCCTGCAGCGGGATCAGGAGAAGTAGTACTGTGCACTGTCCATACACATAGACTAGGACAGGTCCTATAAATAATACCCTGCAGCGGGATCAGGAGAAGTAGTACTGTGCACTGTCCATACACATAGACTAGGACAGGTCCTATAAATAATACCCTGCAGCGGGATCAGGAGAAGTAGTACTGTGCACTGCCCATACACATAGACTAGGACAGGTCCTATAAATAATACCCTGCAGCGGGATCAGGAGAAGTAGTACTGTGCACTGCCCATACACATAGACTAGGACAGGTCCTATAAATAATACCCTGCAGCGGGATCAGGAGAAGTAGTACTGTGCACTGTCCATACACATAGACTAGGACAGGTCCTATAAATAATACCCTGCACCGGGATCAGGAGAAGTAGTACTGTGCACTGTCCATACACATAGACTCGGACAGGTCCTATAAATAATACCCTGCACCGGGATTAGGAGAAGTAGTACTGTGCACTGTCCATACACATAGACTAGGATAGGTCCTATAAATAATACCCTGCAGCGGGATCAGGAGAAGTAGTACTGTGCACTGTCCATACACATAGACTAGGAGAGGTCCTATAAATAATACCCTGCAGCGGGATCAGAAGAAGTAGTACTGTGCACTGTCCATACACATAGACTAGGACAGGTCCTATAAATAATACCCTGCACCGAGATCAGGAGAAGTAGTACTGTGCACTGTCCATGCACATAGACTAGGACAGGTCCTATAAATAATACCCTGCAGCGGGATCAGGAGAAGTAGTACTGTGCACTGTCCATACACATAGACTAGGACAGGTCCTATAAATAATACCCTGCACAGGGATCAGGAGAAGTAGTACTGTGCACTTTCCATACACATAGACTAGGACAGGTCCTATAAATAATACCCTGCAGTGGGATCAGGAGAAGTAGTACTGTGCACTGTCCATACACATAGACTAGGAGAGGTCCTATAAATAATACCCTGCACCGAGATCAGGAGAAGTAGTACTGTGCACTGTCCATACACATAGAATAGGACAGGTCCTATAAATAATACCCTGAAAGCGGGATCAGGAGAAGTAGTACTGTACACTGTCCATACACATAGACTAGGACAGGTCCTATAAATAATACCCTGTAGCGGGATCAGGAGAAGTAGTACTGTGCACTGTCCATGCACATAGACTAGGACAGGTCCTATAAATAATACCCTGCAGCGGGATCAGGAGAAGTAGTACTGTGCACTGTCCATACACATAGACTAGGAGAGGTCCTATAAATAATACCCTGCAGCGGGATCAGGAGAAGTAGTACTGTGCACTGTCCATACACATAGACTAGGAGAGGTCCTATAAATAATACCCTGCAGCGGGATCAGGAGAAGTAGTACTGTGCACTGTCCATACACATAGACTAGGAGAGGTCCTATAAATAATACCCTGCAGCGGGATCAGGAGAAGTAGTACTGTGCACTGTCCATACACATAGACTAGGACAGGTCCTATAAATAATACCCTGCAGCGGGATCAGGAGAAGTAGTACTGTGCACTGTCCATGCACATAGACTAGGACAGGTCCTATAAATAATACCCTGCAGCGGGATCAGGAGAAGTAGTACTGTGCACTGTCCATACACATAGACTAGGAGAGGTCCTATAAATAATACCCTGCAGCGGGATCAGGAGAAGTAGTACTGTGCACTGTCCATACACATAGACTAGGAGAGGTCCTATAAATAATACCCTGCAGCGGGATCAGGAGAAGTAGTACTGTGCACTGTCCATACACATAGACTAGGAGAGGTCCTATAAATAATACCCTGCACCGAGATCAGGAGAAGTAGTACTGTGCACTGTCCATACACATAGACTAGGAGAGGTCCTATAAATAATACCCTGCAGCGGGATCAGGAGAAGTAGTACTGTGCACTGTCCATACACATAGACTAGGACAGGTCCTATAAATAATACCCTGCAGCGGGATCAGGAGAAGTAGTACTGTGCACTGTCCATACACATAGACTAGGAGAGGTCCTATAAATAATACCCTGCACCAGGATCAGGAGAAGTAGTACTGTGCACTGTCCATACACATAGACTAGGACAGGTCCTATATATAATACCCTGCAGCGGGATCAGGAGAAGTAGTACTGTGCACTGTCCATACACATAGACTAGGACAGGTCCTATAAATAATACCCTGCACCGAGATCAGGAGAAGTAGTACTGTGCACTGTCCATACACATAGACTAGGAGAGGTCCTATAAATAATACCCTGCACCGGGATCAGGAGAAGTAGTACTGTGCACTGTCCATGCACATAGACTAGGACAGGTCCTATAAATAATACCCTGCAGCGGGCTCAGGAGAAGTAGTACTGTGCACTGTCCATACACATAGACTAGGACAGGTCCTATAAATAATACCCTGCAGCGGGATCAGGAGAAGTAGTACTGTGCACTGTCCATGCACATAGACTAGGACAGGTCCTATAAATAATACCCTGCACCGGGATCAGGAGAAGTAGTACTGTGCACTGTCCATACACATAGACTAGGAGAGGTCCTATAAATAATACCCTGCAGCGGGATCAGGAGAAGTAGTACTGTGCACTGTCCATACACATAGACTAGGAGAGGTCCTATAAATAATACCCTGCAGCGGGATCAGGAGAAGTAGTACTGTGCACTGTCCATACACATAGACTAGGACAGGTCCTATAAATAATACCCTGCACCGAGATCAGGAGAAGTAGTACTGTGCACTGTCCATACACATAGACTAGGAGAGGTCCTATAAATAATACCCTGCAGCGGGATCAGGAGAAGTAGTACTGTGCACTGTCCATACACATAGACTAGGACAGGTCCTATAAATAATACCCTGCAGCGGGATCAGGAGAAGTAGTACTGTGCACTGTCCATACACATAGACTAGGACAGGTCCTATAAATAATACCCTGCACCGAGATCAGGAGAAGTAGTACTGTGCACTGTCCATGCACATAGACTAGGACAGGTCCTATAAATAATACCCTGCACCAGGATCAGGAGAAGTAGTACTGTGCACTGTCCATACACATAGACTAGGACAGGTCCTATAAATAATACCCTGCACCGAGATCAGGAGAAGTAGTACTGTGCACTGTCCATACACATAGACTAGGAGAGGTCCTATAAATAATAACCTGCACCGGGATCAGGAAAAGTAGTACTGTGCACTGTCCATGCACATAGACTAGGACAGGTCCTATAAATAATACCCTGCAGCGGGATCAGGAGAAGTAGTACTGTGCACTGTCCATACACATAGACTAGGACAGGTCCTATAAATAATACCCTGCAGCGGGATCAGGAGAAGTAGTACTGTGCACTGTCCATACACATAGACTAGGACAGGTCCTATAAATAATACCCTGCAGCGGGATCAGGAGAAGTAGTACTGTGCACTGTCCATACACATAGACTAGGACAGGTCCTATAAATAATACCCTGCACCAGGATCAGGAGAAGTAGTACTGTGCACTGTCCATCCACATAGACTAGGACAGGTCCTATAAATAATACCCTGCAGCGGGATCAGGAGAAGTAGTACTGTGCACTGTCCATACACATAGACTAGGAGAGGTCCTATAAATAATACCCTGCAGCGGGATCAGGAGAAGTAGTACTGTGCACTGTCCATACACATAGACTAGGAGAGGTCCTATAAATAATACCCTGCACCAGGATCAGGAGAAGTAGTACTGTGCACTGTCCATACACATAGACTAGGACAGGTCCTATAAATAATACCCTGCACCGGGATCAGGAGAAGTAGTACTGTGCACTGTCCATACACATAGACTAGGACAGGTCCTATAAATAATACCCTGCAGCGGGATCAGGAGAAGTAGTACTGTGCACTGTCCATACACATAGACTAGGACAGGTCCTATAAATAATACCCTGCAGCGGGATCAGGAGAAGTAGTACTGTGCACTGTCCATACACATAGACTAGGACAGGTCCTATAAATAATACCCTGCAGCGGGATCAGGAGAAGTAGTACTGTGCACTGCCCATACACATAGACTAGGACAGGTCCTATAAATAATACCCTGCAGCGGGATCAGGAGAAGTAGTACTGTGCACTGCCCTTACACATAGACTAGGACAGGTCCTATAAATAATACCCTGCAGCGGGATCAGGAGAAGTAGTACTGTGCACTGTCCATACACATAGACTAGGACAGGTCCTATAAATAATACCCTGCACCGGGATCAGGAGAAGTAGTACTGTGCACTGTCCATACACATAGACTCGGACAGGTCCTATAAATAATACCCTGCACCGGGATTAGGAGAAGTAGCACTGTGCACTGTCCATACACATAGACTAGGATAGGTCCTATAAATAATACCCTGCAGCGGGATCAGGAGAAGTAGTACTGTGCACTGTCCATACACATAGACTAGGAGAGGTCCTATAAATAATACCCTTCAGCGGGATCAGAAGAAGTAGTACTGTGCACTGTCCATACACATAGACTAGGACAGGTCCTATAAATAATACCCTGCACCGAGATCAGGAGAAGTAGTACTGTGCACTGTCCATGCACATAGACTAGGACAGGTCCTATAAATAATACCCTGCAGCGGGATCAGGAGAAGTAGTACTGTGCACTGTCCATACACATAGACTAGGACAGGTCTTATAAATAATACCCTGCACCGGGATCAGGAGAAGTAGTACTGTGCACTGTCCATACACATAGACTAGGACAGGTCCTATAAATAATACCCTGCAGCGGGATCAGGAGAAGTAGTACTGTGCACTGTCCATACACATAGACTAGGAGAGGTCCTATAAATAATACCCTGCACCGAGATCAGGAGAAGTAGTACTGTGCACTGTCCATACACATAGAATAGGACAGGTCCTATAAATAATACCCTGAAAGCGGGATCAGGAGAAGTAGTACTGTACACTGTCCATACACATAGACTAGGACAGGTCCTATAAATAATACCCTGCACCGGGATCAGGAGAAGTAGTACTGTACACTGTCCATACACATAGACTAGGACAGGTCCTATAAATAATACCCTGCAGCGGGATCAGGAGAAGTAGTACTGTGCACTGCCCATACACATAGACTAGGAGAGGTCCTATAAATAATACCCTGCACCGGGATCAGGAGAAGTAGTACTGTGCACTGCCCATACACATAGACTAGGACAGGTCCTATAAATAATACCCTGCACCGGAATCAGGAGAAGTAGTACTGTGCACTGTCCATACACATAGACCAGGAGAGGTCCTATAAATAATACCCTGCAGCGGGATCAGGAGTAGTACTGTGCACTGCCCATACACATAGACTAGGACAGGTCCTATAAATAATACCCTGCACCGAGATCAGGAGAAGTAGTACTGTGCACTGCTCATACACATAGACTAGGACAGGTCCTATAAATAATACCCTGCACCAGGATCAGGAGAAGTAGTACTGTGCACTGTCCATACACATAGACTAGGACAGGTCCTATAAATAATACCCTGCAGCGGGATCAGGAGAAGTAGTACTGTGCACTGTCCATACACATAGACTAGGACAGGTCCTATAAATAATACCCTACACCGAGATCAGGAGAAGTAGTACTGTGCACTGTCCATGCACATAGACTAGGACAGGTCCTATAAATAATACCCTGCAGCGGGATCAGGAGAAGTAGTACTGTGCACTGTCCATACACATAGACTAGGACAGGTCCTATAAATAATATCCTGCACCGGGATCAGGAGAAGCAGTACTGTGCACTGCCCATACACATAGACTAGGACAGGTCCTATAAATAATACCCTGCACCGGGATCAGGAGAAGCAGTACTGTGCACTGTCCATACACATAGACTAGGACAGGTCCTATAAATAATACCCTGCAGCGGGATCAGGAGAAGTAGTACTGTGCACTGTCCATACACATAGACTAGGACAGGTCCTATAAATAATACCCTGCAGCGGGATCAGGAGAAGTAGTACTGTGCACTGTCCATACACATAGACTAGGACAGGTCCTATAAATAATACCCTGCAGCGGGATCAGGAGAAGTAGTACTGTGCACTGTCCATGCACATAGACTAGGAAAGGTCCTATAAATAATACCCTGCACCGGGATCAGGAGAAGTAGTACTGTGCACTGTCCATACACATAGACTAGGACAGGTCCTATAAATAATACCCTGCACCGGGATCAGGAGAAGTAGTACTGTGCACTGTCCATACACATAGACTAGGACAGGTCCTATAAATAATACCCTGCACCGGGTTCAGGAGAAATAGTACTGTGCACTGTCCATACACATAGACTAGGACAGGTCCTATAAATAATACCCTGCAGCGGGATCAGGAGAAGTAGTACTGTGCACTGTCCATACACATAGACTAGGACAGGTCCTATAAATAATACCCTGCACCGAGATCAGGAGAAGTAGTACTGTGCACTGTCCATACACATAGACTAGGACAGGTCCTATAAATAATACCCTGCACCGGGATCAGATGAAGTAGTACTGTGCACTGTCCATACACATAGACTAGGACAGGTCCTATAAATAATACCCTGCAGCGCGATCAGGAGAAGTAGTACTGTGCACTGTCCATACACATAGACTAGGACAGGTCCTATAAATAATACCCTGCACCGAGATCAGGAGAAGTAGTACTGTGCACTGTCCATGCACATAGACTAGGACAGGTCCTATAAATAATACCCTGCACCAGGATCAGGAGAAGTAGTACTGTGCACTGTCCATACACATAGACTAGGACAGGTCCTATAAATAATACCCTGCACCGGGATCAGGAGAAGTAGTACTGTGCACTGTCCATACACATAGACTAGGACAGGTCCTATAAATAATACCCTGCAGCGGGATCAGGAGAAGTAGTACTGTGCACTGCCCTTACACATAGACTAGGACAGGTCCTATAAATAATACCCTGCAGCGGGATCAGGAGAAGTAGTACTGTGCACTGTCCATACACATAGACTAGGACAGGTCCTATAAATAATACCCTGCACCGGGATCAGGAGAAGTAGTACTGTGCACTGTCCATACACATAGACTCGGACAGGTCCTATAAATAATACCCTGCACCGGGATTAGGAGAAGTAGCACTGTGCACTGTCCATACACATAGACTAGGATAGGTCCTATAAATAATACCCTGCAGCGGGATCAGGAGAAGTAGTACTGTGCACTGTCCATACACATAGACTAGGAGAGGTCCTATAAATAATACCCTTCAGCGGGATCAGAAGAAGTAGTACTGTGCACTGTCCATACACATAGACTAGGACAGGTCCTATAAATAATACCCTGCACCGAGATCAGGAGAAGTAGTACTGTGCACTGTCCATGCACATAGACTAGGACAGGTCCTATAAATAATACCCTGCAGCGGGATCAGGAGAAGTAGTACTGTGCACTGTCCATACACATAGACTAGGACAGGTCCTATAAATAATACCCTGCACCGGGATCAGGAGAAGTAGTACTGTGCACTGTCCATACACATAGACTAGGACAGGTCCTATAAATAATACCCTGCAGCGGGATCAGGAGAAGTAGTACTGTGCACTGTCCATACACATAGACTAGGAGAGGTCCTATAAATAATACCCTGCACCGAGATCAGGAGAAGTAGTACTGTGCACTGTCCATACACATAGAATAGGACAGGTCCTATAAATAATACCCTGAAAGCGGGATCAGGAGAAGTAGTACTGTACACTGTCCATACACATAGACTAGGACAGGTCCTATAAATAATACCCTGCACCGGGATCAGGAGAAGTAGTACTGTACACTGTCCATACACATAGACTAGGACAGGTCCTATAAATAATACCCTGCAGCGGGATCAGGAGAAGTAGTACTGTGCACTGCCCATACACATAGACTAGGAGAGGTCCTATAAATAATACCCTGCACCGGGATCAGGAGAAGTAGTACTGTGCACTGCCCATACACATAGACTAGGACAGGTCCTATAAATAATACCCTGCACCGGAATCAGGAGAAGTAGTACTGTGCACTGTCCATACACATAGACCAGGAGAGGTCCTATAAATAATACCCTGCAGCGGGATCAGGAGTAGTACTGTGCACTGCCCATACACATAGACTAGGACAGGTCCTATAAATAATACCCTGCACCGAGATCAGGAGAAGTAGTACTGTGCACTGCTCATACACATAGACTAGGACAGGTCCTATAAATAATACCCTGCACCAGGATCAGGAGAAGTAGTACTGTGCACTGTCCATACACATAGACTAGGACAGGTCCTATAAATAATACCCTGCAGCGGGATCAGGAGAAGTAGTACTGTGCACTGTCCATACACATAGACTAGGACAGGTCCTATAAATAATACCCTACACCGAGATCAGGAGAAGTAGTACTGTGCACTGTCCATGCACATAGACTAGGACAGGTCCTATAAATAATACCCTGCAGCGGGATCAGGAGAAGTAGTACTGTGCACTGTCCATACACATAGACTAGGACAGGTCCTATAAATAATATCCTGCACCGGGATCAGGAGAAGCAGTACTGTGCACTGCCCATACACATAGACTAGGACAGGTCCTATAAATAATACCCTGCACCGGGATCAGGAGAAGCAGTACTGTGCACTGTCCATACACATAGACTAGGACAGGTCCTATAAATAATACCCTGCAGCGGGATCAGGAGAAGTAGTACTGTGCACTGTCCATACACATAGACTAGGACAGGTCCTATAAATAATACCCTGCAGCGGGATCAGGAGAAGTAGTACTGTGCACTGTCCATACACATAGACTAGGACAGGTCCTATAAATAATACCCTGCAGCGGGATCAGGAGAAGTAGTACTGTGCACTGTCCATGCACATAGACTAGGAAAGGTCCTATAAATAATACCCTGCACCGGGATCAGGAGAAGTAGTACTGTGCACTGTCCATACACATAGACTAGGACAGGTCCTATAAATAATACCCTGCACCGGGATCAGGAGAAGTAGTACTGTGCACTGTCCATACACATAGACTAGGACAGGTCCTATAAATAATACCCTGCAGCGGGATCAGGAGAAGTAGTACTGTGCACTGTCCATACACATAGACTAGGAGAGGTCCTATAAATAATACCCTGCAGCGGGATCAGGAGAAGTAGTACTGTGCACTGTCCATACACATAGACTAGGACAGGTCCTATAAATAATACCCTGCACCGGGTTCAGGAGAAATAGTACTGTGCACTGTCCATACACATAGACTAGGACAGGTCCTATAAATAATACCCTGCAGCGGGATCAGGAGAAGTAGTACTGTGCACTGTCCATACACATAGACTAGGACAGGTCCTATAAATAATACCCTGCACCGAGATCAGGAGAAGTAGTACTGTGCACTGTCCATACACATAGACTAGGACAGGTCCTATAAATAATACCCTGCACCGGGATCAGATGAAGTAGTACTGTGCACTGTCCATACACATAGACTAGGACAGGTCCTATAAATAATACCCTGCAGCGCGATCAGGAGAAGTAGTACTGTGCACTGTCCATACACATAGACTAGGACAGGTCCTATAAATAATACCCTGCACCGAGATCAGGAGAAGTAGTACTGTGCACTGTCCATGCACATAGACTAGGACAGGTCCTATAAATAATACCCTGCACCAGGATCAGGAGAAGTAGTACTGTGCACTGTCCATACACATAGACTAGGACAGGTCCTATAAATAATACCCTGCACCGAGATCAGGAGAAGTAGTACTGTGCACTGTCCATACACATAGACTAGGAGAGGTCCTATAAATAATAACCTGCACCGGGATCAGGAAAAGTAGTACTGTGCACTGTCCATGCACATAGACTAGGACAGGTCCTATAAATAATACCCTGCAGCGGGATCAGGAGAAGTAGTACTGTGCACTGTCCATACACATAGACTAGGACAGGTCCTATAAATAATACCCTGCAGCGGGATCAGGAGAAGTAGTACTGTGCACTGTCCATACACATAGACTAGGAGAGGTCCTATAAATAATACCCTGCAGCGGGATCAGGAGAAGTAGTACTGTGCACTGTCCATACACATAGACTAGGAGAGGTCCTATAAATAATACCCTGCAGCGGGATCAGGAGAAGTAGTACTGTGCACTGTCCATACACATAGACTAGGACAGGTCCTATAAATAATACCCTGCACCGAGATCAGGAGAAGTAGTACTGTGCACTGTCCATACACATAGACTAGGACAGGTCCTATAAATAATACCCTGCAGCGTGATCAGGAGAAGTAGTACTGTGCATTGTCCATACACATAGACTAGGAGAGGTCCTATAAATAATACCCTGCACCAGGATCAGGAGAAGTAGTACTGTGCACTGTCCATACACATAGACTAGGAGAGGTCCTATAAATAATACCCTGCAGCGGGATCAGGAGAAGTAGTACTGTGCACTGTGCATGCACATAGACTAGGACAGGTCCTATAATTAATACCCTGCAGCGGGATCAGGAGAAGTAGTACTGTGCACTGTCCATACACATAGACTAGGACAGGTCCTATAAATAATACCCTGCACCGAGATCAGGAGAAGTAGTACTGTGCACTGTCCATACACATAGACTAGGACAGGTCCTATAAATAATACCCTACACCGAGATCAGGAGAAGTAGTACTGTGCACTGTCCATACACATAGACTAGGAGAGGTCCTATAAATAATACCCTGCACCGGGATCAGGAGAAGTAGTACTGTGCACTGTCCATACACATAGACTAGGACAGGTCCTATAAATAATACCCTGCAGCGGGATCAGGAGAAGTAGTACTGTGCACTGTCCATGCACATAGACTAGGACAGGTCCTATAAATAATACCCTGCAGCGGGATCAGGAGAAGTAGTACTGTGCACTGTCCATACACATAGACTAGGAGAGGTCCTATAAATAATACCCTGCAGCGGGATCAGGAGAAGTAGTACTGTGCACTGTCCATACACATAGACTAGGAGAGGTCCTATAAATAATACCCTGCAGCGGGATCAGGAGAAGTAGTACTGTGCACTGTCCATACACATAGACTAGGACAGGTCCTATAAATAATACCCTGCAGCGGGATCAGGAGAAGTAGTACTGTGCACTGTCCATACACATAGACTAGGAGAGGTCCTATAAATAATACCCTGCAGCGGGATCAGGAGAAGTAGTACTGTGCACTGTCCATACACATAGACTAGGAGAGGTCCTATAAATAATACCCTGCACCAGGATCAGGAGAAGTAGTACTGTGCACTGTCCATACACATAAACTAGGACAGGTCCTATAAATAATACCCTGCACCGAGATCAGGAGAAGTAGTACTGTGCACTGTCCATACACATAGACTAGGAGAGGTCCTATAAATAATACCCTGCAGCGGGATCAGGAGAAGTAGTACTGTGCACTGTCCATACACATAGACTAGGACAGGTCCTATAAATAATACCCTGCACCGGGATCAGGAGAAGTAGTACTGTGCACTGTCCATACACATAGACTAGGAGAGGTCCTATAAATAATACCATGCACCAGGATCAGGAGAAGTAGTACTGTGCACTGTCCATACACATAGACTAGGACAGGTCCTATAAATAATACCCTGCACCGGGATCAGGAGAAGTAGTACTGTGCACTGTCCATACACATAGACTAGGACAGGTCCTATAAATAATACCCTGCAGCGGGATCAGGAGAAGTAGTACTGTGCACTGTCCATACACATAGACTAGGACAGGTCCTATAAATAATACCCTGCAGCGGGATCAGGAGAAGTAGTACTGTGCACTGTCCATACACATAGACTAGGACAGGTCCTATAAATAATACCCTGCACCGAGATCAGGAGAAGTAGTACTGTGCACTGTCCATACTCATAGACTAGGACAGGTCCTATAAATAATACCCTGCACCGGGATCAGGAGAAGTAGTACTGTGCACTGTCCATACACATAGACTAGGACAGGTCCTATAAATAATACCCTGCAGCGGGATCAGGAGAAGTAGTACTGTGCACTGTCCATACACATAGACTAGGACAGGTCCTATAAATAATACCCTGCACCGAGATCAGGAGAAGTAGTACTGTGCACTGTCCATGCACATAGACTAGGACAGGTCCTATAAATAATACCCTGCACCAGGATCAGGAGAAGTAGTACTGTGCACTGTCCATACACATAGACTAGGACAGGTCCTATAAATAATACCCTGCACCGAGATCAGGAGAAGTAGTACTGTGCACTGTCCATACACATAGACTAGGAGAGGTCCTATAAATAATAACCTGCACCGGGATCAGGAAAAGTAGTACTGTGCACTGTCCATGCACATAGACTAGGACAGGTCCTATAAATAATACCCTGCAGCGGGATCAGGAGAAGTAGTACTGTGCACTGTCCATACACATAGACTAGGACAGGTCCTATAAATAATACCCTGCAGCGGGATCAGGAGAAGTAGTACTGTGCACTGTCCATACACATAGACTAGGACAGGTCCTATAAATAATACCCTGCAGCGGGATCAGGAGAAGTAGTACTGTGCACTGTCCATACACATAGACTAGGACAGGTCCTATAAATAATACCCTGCACCAGGATCAGGAGAAGTAGTACTGTGCACTCTCCATGCACATAGACTAGGACAGGTCCTATAAATAATACCCTGCAGCGGGATCAGGAGAAGTAGTACTGTGCACTGTCCATACACATAGACTAGGAGAGGTCCTATAAATAATACCCTGCAGCGGGATCAGGAGAAGTAGTACTGTGCACTGTCCATACACATAGACTAGGAGAGGTCCTATAAATAATACCCTGCAGCGGGATCAGGAGAAGTAGTACTGTGCACTGTCCATACACATAGACTAGGACAGGTCCTATAAATAATACCCTGCACCGAGATCAGGAGAAGTAGTACTGTGCACTGTCCATACACATAGACTAGGACAGGTCCTATAAATAATACCCTGCAGCGTGATCAGGAGAAGTAGTACTGTGCACTGTCCATACACATAGACTAGGAGAGGTCCTATAAATAATACCCTGCACCAGGATCAGGAGAAGTAGTACTGTGCACTGTCCATACACATAGACTAGGAGAGGTCCTATAAATAATACCCTGCACCGGGATCAGGAGAAGTAGTACTGTGCACTGTGCATGCACATAGACTAGGACAGGTCCTATAATTAATACCCTGCAGCGGGATCAGGAGAAGTAGTACTGTGCACTGTCCATACACATAGACTAGGACAGGTCCTATAAATAATACCCTGCACCGAGATCAGGAGAAGTAGTACTGTGCACTGTCCATACACATAGACTAGGAGAGGTCCTATAAATAATACCCTGCACCGGGATCAGGAGAAGTAGTACTGTGCACTGTCCATGCACATAGACTAGGACAGGTCCTATAAATAATACCCTGCAGCGGGATCAGGAGAAGTAGTACTGTGCACTGTCCATACACATAGACTAGGAGAGGTCCTATAAATAATACCCTGCAGCGGGATCAGGAGAAGTAGTACTGTGCACTGTCCATACACATAGACTAGGAGAGGTCCTATAAATAATACCCTGCAGCGGGATCAGGAGAAGTAGTACTGTGCACTGTCCATACACATAGACTAGGACAGGTCCTATAAATAATACCCTGCACCGAGATCAGGAGAAGTAGTACTGTGCACTGTCCATACACATAGACTAGGACAGGTCCTATAAATAATACCCTGCAGCGTGATCAGGAGAAGTAGTACTGTGCATTGTCCATACACATAGACTAGGAGAGGTCCTATAAATAATACCCTGCACCAGGATCAGGAGAAGTAGTACTGTGCACTGTCCATACACATAGACTAGGAGAGGTCCTATAAATAATACCCTGCAGCGGGATCAGGAGAAGTAGTACTGTGCACTGTGCATGCACATAGACTAGGACAGGTCCTATAATTAATACCCTGCAGCGGGATCAGGAGAAGTAGTACTGTGCACTGTCCATACACATAGACTAGGAGAGGTCCTATAAATAATACCCTGCACCGGGATCAGGAGAAGTAGTACTGTGCACTGTCCATGCACATAGACTAGGACAGGTCCTATAAATAATACCCTGCAGCGGGATCAGGAGAAGTAGTACTGTGCACTGTCCATACACATAGACTAGGACAGGTCCTATAAATAATACCCTGCAGCGGGATCAGGAGAAGTAGTACTGTGCACTGTCCATGCACATAGACTAGGACAGGTCCTATAAATAATACCCTGCACCGAGATCAGGAGAAGTAGGACTGTGCACTGTCCATACACATAGACTAGGAGAGGTCCTATAAATAATACCCTGCAGCGGGATCAGGAGAAGTAGTACTGTGCACTGTCCATACACATAGACTAGGACAGGTCCTATAAATAATACCCTGCACCGGGATCAGGAGAAGTAGTACTGTGCACTGTCCATACACATAGACTAGGAGAGGTCCTATAAATAATACCATGCACCAGGATCAGGAGAAGTAGTACTGTGCACTGTCCATACACATAGACTAGGACAGGTCCTATAAATAATACCCTGCAGCGAGATCAGGAGAAGTAGTACTGTGCACTGTCCATGCACATAGACTAGGACAGGTCCTATAAATAATACCCTGCAGCGGGATCAGGAGAAGTAGTACTGTGCACTGTCCATGCACATAGACTAGGACAGGTCCTATAAATAATACCCTGCACCGGGATCAGGAGAAGTAGTACTGTGCACTGTCCACACACATAGACTAGGACAGGTCCTATAAATAATACCCTGCACCGGGATCAGGAGAAGTAGTACTGTGCACTGTCCATACACATAGACTAGGACAGGTCCTATAAATAATACCCTGCACCGAGATCAGGAGAAGTAGTACTGTGCACTGTCCATACACATAGACTAGGACAGGTCCTATAAATAATACCCTGCACCTGGATCAGGAGAAGTAGTACTGTGCACTGTCCATACACATAGACTAGGACAGGTCCTATAAATAATACCCTGCACCGGGATCAGGAGAAGTAGTACTGTGCACTGTCCATACACATAGACTAGGACAGGTCCTATAAATAATACCCTGCAGCGAGATCAGGAGAAGTAGTACTGTGCACTGTCCATGCACATAGACTAGGACAGGTCCTATAAATAATACCCTGCACCAGGATCAGGAGAAGTAGTACTGTGCACTGTCCATACACATAGACTAGGACAGGTCCTATAAATAATACCCTGAACCGAGATCAGGAGAAGTAGTACTGTGCACTGCCCATACACATAGACTAGGACAGGTCCTATAAATAATACCCTGCACCGGGATCAGGAGAAGTAGTACTGTGCACTGTCCATGCACATAGACTAGGACAGGTCCTATAAATAATACCCTGCAGCGGGATCAGGAGAAGTAGTACTGTGCACTGTCCATACACATAGACTAGGAGAGGTCCTATAAATAATACCCTGCACCGGGATCAGGAGAAGTAGTACTGTGCACTGTCCATACACATAGACTAGGACAGGTCCTATAAATAATACCCTGCAGCGGGATCAGGAGAAGTAGTACTGTGCACTGTCCATGCACATAGACTAGGACAGGTCCTATAAATAATACCCTGCAGCGGGATCAGGAGAAGTAGTACTGTGCACTGTCCATACACATAGACTAGGAGAGGTCCTATAAATAATACCCTGCAGAGGGATCAGGAGAAGTAGTACTGTGCACTGTCCATACACATAGACTAGGAGAGGTCCTATAAATAATACCCTGCAGCGGGATCAGGAGAAGTAGTACTGTGCACTGTCCATACACATAGACTAGGACAGGTCCTATAAATAATACCCTGCACCGAGATCAGGAGAAGTAGTACTGTGCACTGTCCATACACATAGACTAGGAGAGGTCATATAAATAATACCCTGCAGCGGGATCAGGAGAAGTAGTACTGTGCACTGTCCATACACATAGACTAGGACAGGTCCTATAAATAATACCCTGCACCGGGATATGGAGAAGTAGTACTGTGCACTGTCCATACACATAGACTAGGAGAGGTCCTATAAATAATACCCTGCACCAGGATCAGGAGAAGTAGTACTGTGCACTGTCCATACACATAGACTAGGACAGGTCCTATAAATAATACCCTGCAGCGAGATCAGGAGAAGTAGTACTGTGCACTGTCCATGCACATAGACTAGGACAGGTCCTATAAATAATACCCTGCAGCGGGATCAGGAGAAGTAGTACTGTGCACTGTCCATGCACATAGACTAGGACAGGTCCTATAAATAATACCCTGCACCGGGATCAGGAGAAGTAGTACTGTGCACTGTCCATACACATAGACTATTACAGGTCCTATAAATAATACCCTGCACCGGGATCAGGAGAAGTAGTACTGTGCACTGTCCATACACATAGACTAGGACAGGTCCTATAAATAATACCCTGCACCGGGATCAGGAGAAGTAGTACTGTGCACTGTCCATACACATAGACTAGGACAGGTCCTATAAATAATACCCTGCACCGAGATCAGGAGAAGTAGTACTGTGCACTGTCCATACACATAGACTAGGACAGGTCCTATAAATAATACCCTGCACCGAGATCAGGAGAAGTAGTACTGTGCACTGTCCATGCACATAGACTAGGACAGGTCCTATAAATAATACCCTGCACCGGGATCAGGAGAAGTAGTACTGTGCACTGTCCATACACATAGACTAGGACAGGTCCTATAAATAATACCCTGCACCGAGATCAGGAGAAGTAGTACTGTGCACTGTCCATGCACATAGACTCGGACAGGTCCTATAAATAATACCCTGCACCAGGATCAGGAGAAGTAGTACTGTGCACTGTCCATACACATAGACTAGGACAGGTCCTATAAATAATACCCTGCACCGAGATCAGGAGAAGTAGTACTGTGCACTGTCCATACACATAGACTAGGACAGGTCCTATAAATAATACCCTGCACCAGGATCAGGAGAAGTAGTACTGTGCACTGTCCATACACATAGACTAGGACAGGTCCTATAAATAATACCCTGCACCAGGATCAGGAGAAGTAGTACTGTGCACTGTCCATACACATAGACTAGGACAGGTCCTATAAATAATACCCTGCACCAGGATCAGGAGAAGTAGTACTGTGCACTGTCCATACACATAGACTAGGACAGGTCCTATAAATAGTACCCTGCAGCGGGATCAGGAGAAGTAGTACTGTGCACTGTCCATACACATAGACTAGGAGAGGTCCTATAAATAATACCCTGCAGCGGGATCAGGAGAAGTAGTACTGTGCACTGTCCATACACATAGACTAGGACAGGTCCTATAAATAATTCCCTGCACCGGGATCAGGAGAAGTAGTACTGTGCACTGTCCATACACATAGACTAGGACAGGTCCTATAAATAATACCCTGCACCGGGATCAGGAGAAGTAGTACTGTGCACTGTCCATACACATAGACTAGGACAGGTCCTATAAATAATACCCTGCACCGGGATCAGGAGAAGTAGTACTGTGCACTGTCCATACACATAGACTAGGATAGGTCCTATAAATAATACCCTGCACCAGGTTCAGGAGAAGTAGTACTGTGCACTGTCCATGCACATAGACTAGGACAGGTCCTATAAATAATACCCTGCACCGAGATCAGGAGAAGTAGTACTGTGCACTGTTCATGCACATAGACTAGGACAGGTCCTATAAATAATACCCTGCAGCGGGATCAGGAGAAGTAGTACTGTGCACTGTCCATACACATAGACTAGGACAGGTCCTATAAATAATACCCTGCAGCGGGATCAGGAGAAGTAGTACTGTGCACTGTCCATACACATAGACTAGGACAGGTCCTATAAATAATACCCTGCACCGGGATCAGGAGAAGTAGTACTGTGCACTGCCCATACACATAGACTAGGACAGGTCCTATAAATAATACCCTGCAGTGGGATCAGGAGAAGTAGTACTGTGCACTGTCCATGCACATAGACTCGGACAGGTCCTATAAATAATACCCTGCACCGGGATCAGGAGAAGTAGTACTGTGCACTGCCCATACACATAGACTAGGACAGGTCCTATAAATAATACCCTGCACCGGGATCAGGAGAAGTAGTACTGTGCACTGTCCATACACATAGACTAGGACAGGTCCTATAAATAATACCCTGCACCGAGATCAGGAGAAGTAGTACTGTGCACTGTCCATACACATAGACTAGGACAGGTCCTATAAATAATACCCTGCAGCGGGATCAGGAGTAGTACTGTGCACTGCCCATACACATAGACTAGGACAGGTCCTATAAATAATACCCTGCAGCGGGATCAGGAGAAGTAGTACTGTGCACTGTCCATACACATAGACTAGGACAGGTCCTATAAATAATACCCTGCACCGGAATCAGGAGAAGTAGTACTGTGCACTGCCCATACACATAGACTAGGACAGGTCCTATAAATAATACCCTGCACCAGGATCAGGAGAAGTAGTACTGTGCACTGTCCATACACATAGACCTGTCTCCTGAGACCAATCGATACCATAAAGGGATGGCTACGCTCGGCATACGGACTCGTCTTTCTGTGCTTGTACCCGCTTGCTCGGACATGTCTAGAGCCGGCGGGATTGGCAGTGTTATTATGGGAGCGGGCACAGCGAGTGATTCCCATGTGACCCTACACCAGGGAATGATTATCTGAGCGCTTCTCCCAATATTGTTTTCGGACCTCTAGCGGGGTGAATGGTGTCCATTAATCGCCATCGCACCACATGATGGTTTCCGCAGCTGCAGTGGTCGCTGTACCCGCCGCTCCCATCCCCGGCCGTCCTCCCCTCTCGTATTCATGGGTGACATGCAGACGATGTGAATAATGACTTTTGGTATTAACCCCTTCTTTCCCCCAGGAGATCGATGCCCGCAGCGAGCTGAGCTTCACACACTTTATCCTCTTCTACAAGAACCTGATGTTTGACGCTCAGAAGTCGGTGAGTGTCTGTGGCATTAGGATGCAGCGGCGCTCGCGCTCCTCCACCTCCCCGGACAGCCAGGCTGAATGTTAATTTACTCTCATTGACAATAAGTTATTGTGTCGCTGCCAGTGGCAGGGCGACTGTTTATTGGCGCGCGGGAGCGGGAGCTGGAGCCCGGCCATCACAACAAATACATTGCAGATTCACACCGGAGAATCCGATGACACTCCTGAGAATCCGACATCTCCGATAGGGAATCCTGGGGTGTGGTCCAGTATATTCAAAGAGCGCACATGGCAGGCGGAAGGTTACAGGCATGGTCTGTGTGTGCCAGGGCGGACACTGCCCCCAATCCTTCTGATGTCGCCATCCTCTATCCCCACTTCTGTCACTACATGGGGACGTCATTGGCAGTGGATAAAAAACCTGCAATGTAACAAATGTATCCAGTGTAATCAATCCTGATACATGTTACCTGCACTGATACATTGTAACACATGGACTGGACAGGAGGGAGATCTATGCTACTTATGTCTATCATTGTCTTCCATAGTGGCCCTGGGTCTGTGCAATGGAAGAAGTCTGTGTGGGAATAGTCTGATGGGAGGAGTTAATGTGATGGGTGGAGTATGATGGGAGGAGTCTGTGATGGGAGGAGTTTATGTGGTGGAAGAAGTATCATGGGAGGAGTCTGTATAATGGGAGGAGTCTATGCGATGGGTGGAGTTTAATGGAAGAAATCTGTGACGGAAGGAGAACTATTGAAAAAGTCTGTATGATGGGTGAAGTCTATGCGATGGGTGGAGTCTAATGGAAGAAGTCTGTGATGGAAGGAGAACTATTGGAGGAGTCTGATTGGAGGAGTCTGTGTGATGGGAGGAGGCTGATTGGAGGAGTCTGTGTGATGGGTGAAGTCAATGCGATGGGTGGAGTCTATGGCAGGAGTCTATGCGATGGGTGGAGTCTATGTAAGGAGTCTATGTGATGGGTGGAGTCTATGTAAGGAGTCTATGTGATGGGTGGAGTCTAATGGAAGGAGTCTATGCGATGGGTGGAGTCTAATGGAAGGAGTCTATGTGATGGGTGGAGTCTAATGGAAGGAGTCTATGTGATGGGTGGAGTCTAATGGAAGGAGTCTATGTGATGGGTGGAGTCTAATGGAAGGAGTCTATGCGATGGGTGGAGTCTATGGAAGGAGTCTATGCGATGGGTGGAGTCTATGTAAGGAGTCTATGTGATGGGTGGAGTCTATGTAAGGAGTCTATGTGATGGGTGGAGTCTAATGGAAGGAGTCTATGCGATGGGTGGAGTCCAATGGAAGGAGTCTATGTGATGGGTGGAGTCTAATGGAAGGAGTCTATGTGATGGGTGGAGTCTAATGGAAGGAGTCTATGTGATGGGTGGAGTCTAATGGAAGGAGTCTATGCGATGTGTGGAGTCTAATGGAAGGAGTCTATGTGATGGGTGGAGTCTAATGTAAGGAGTCTATGCGATGGGTGGAGTCTAATGGAAGGAGTCTATGTGATGGGTGGAGTCTAATGGAAGGAGTCTATGCGATGGGTGGAGTCTAATGGAAGGAGTCTATGTGATGGGTGGAGTCTATGGAAGGAGTCTATGCGATGGGTGGAGTCTATGTAAGGAGTCTATGTGATGGGTGGAGTCTAATGGAAGGAGTCTATGCAATGTTGGAGTTTAATGGAAGGAGTCTATGTGATGTGTGGAGTCTAATGGAAGGAGTCTATGTGATGGGTGGAGTCTAATGGAAGGAGTCTATGTGATGGGTGGAGTCTAATGGAAGGAGTCTATGTGATGGGTGGAGTCTAATGGAAGGAGTCTATGTGATGGGTGGAGTCTAATGGAAGGAGTCTATGCAATGTTGGAGTCTAATGGAAGGAGTCTATGCGATGTGTGGAGTCTAATGGAAGGAGTCTATGTGATGGGTGGAGTCTAATGGAAGGAGTCTATGCGATGGGTGGAGTCTAATGGAAGGAGTCTATGTGATGGGTGGAGTCTAATGGAAGGAGTCTATGTGATGGGTGGAGTCTATGGAAGGAGTCTATGCGATGGGTGGAGTCTATGTAAGGAGTCTATGTGATGGGTGGAGTCTAATGGAAGGAGTCTATGCAATGTTGGAGTCTAATGGAAGGAGTCTATGCGATGTGTGGAGTCTAATGGAAGGAGTCTATGTGATGGGTGGAGTCTAATGGAAGGAGTCTATGCGATGGGTGGAGTCTAATGGAAGGAGTCTATGTGATGGGTGGAGTCTAATGGAAGGAGTCTATGTGATGGGTGGAGTCTAATGGAAGGAGTCTATGCAATGTTGGAGTCTAATGGAAGGAGTCTATGCGATGTGTGGAGTCTAATGGAAGGAGTCTATGTGATGGGTGGAGTCTAATGGAAGGAGTCTATGCGATGGGTGGAGTCTAATGGAAGGAGTCTATGCGATGGGTGGAGTCTAATGGAAGGAGTCTATGCGATGGGTGGAGTCTAATGGAAGGAGTCTATGCGATGGGTGGAGTCTAATGGAAGGAGTCTATGCGATGGGTGGAGTCTAATGGAAGGAGTCTATGCGATGGGTGGAGTCTAATGGAAGGAGTCTATGTGATGGGTGGAGTCTAATGGAAGGAGTCTATGCGATGGGTGGAGTCTAATGGAAGGAGTCTATGTGATGGGTGGAGTACTATTGGAGGAATCTGTGTGATGGGCAGGGTTATTGTATAGATTATAATTCCTGTGTTTCCTCTGTGATTCCAGATCATTGAGCAGCTCGAGTTGTCGTTCCCGTTGCGGTGAGTCAGAGATGGTCGCCTGCGGCCTGCTATTACTCTATGACGTCTTCACATCTGCAGTACGGAGGCGAGAAGAGGCTGATACAGAGTGATGAGGAATAACACTGTGACACTCTAGTGCCTCGCGCCTCCCCCTGAGAGCTCGACGAGCCTGCTACAGGCCAGCCATATTGTAATGTTACAGTCCCATGATGCATCACTTCCAGCTGTCACTTTATAAATCTTTCTCACCCTGGGCAGAGCCTAGGCGTCCACCTGACAGTGAGCGATATACCCCAGAGTAGGGGAATAAGGGTGGATGGAGAGGAGTGAGAGTCCAGGAGATGACAAACTGCTACACTGTAAGACTGTACTGTAACAGGAAGAGTCCATAGACACCCCGAGGGGTGACAGACCTATAGAGGAGAGGTCCAACGACAAAATAATGGAGGCATGAGTATAAGAGTGCACGGTACAATACAAAGAACATTCTACTAAGGAATATACAGTACACAGAACATTCTAGTGAGACTTCTACAATACAAAGAACATTCTAATAAGGAATATACAGTACACAGAACATTCTAGCGAGACTTCTACAGTACACAGAGCATTCTAGTGAGAATTCTACAGTACAAAGAACAAAGTGCAGTGGACAGGATACGGTACAGAGAGCACTCTAGTGGACAGGATACGGTACAGAGAGCACTCTAGTGGACAGGATACGGTACAGAGAGCACTCTAGTGGACAGGATACAGTACAGAGAGCACTCTAGTGGACAGGATACGGTAAAGAGAGCACTCTAGTGGACAGGATACAGTACAATAAGCACTCTAGTGGACAGGATACGGTACAAAGAGCACTCTAGTGGACAGGATACGGTACAGAGAGCACTCTAGTGGACAGGATACGGTACAGAGAGCACTCTAGTGGACAGGATACGGTACAGAGAGCACTCTAGTGGACAGGATACGGTACAGAGAGCACTCTAGTGGACAGGATACGGTACAGAGAGCACTCTAGTGGACAGGATACGGTACAGAGAGCACTCTAGTGGACAGGATACGGTACAGAGAGCACTCTAGTGGACATGATACGGTACAGAGAGCACTCTAGTGGACAGGATACGGTACAGAGAGCACTCTAGTGGACAGGATACGGTACAGAGAGCACTCTAGTGGACAGGATACGGTACAGAGAGCACTCTAGTGGACAGGATACGGTACAGAGAGCACTCTAGTGGACAGGATACGGTACAGAGAGCACTCTAGTGGACAGGATACGGTACAGAGAGCACTCTAGTGGACAGGATACGGTACAGAGAGCACTCTAGTGGACAGGATACGGTACAGAGAGCACTTTAGTGGACAGGATACGGTACAGAGAGCACTCTAGTGGACAGGATACGGTACAGAGAGCACTCTAGTGGACAGGATACGGTACAGAGAGAACTCTAGTGGACAGGATACGGTACAGAGAGCACTCTAGTGGACAGGATACGGTACAGAGAGCACTCTAGTGGACAGGATACGGTACAGAGAGCACTCTAGTGGACAGGATACGGTACAGAGAGCACTCTAGTGGACAGGATACGGTACAGAGAGCACTCTAGTGGACAGGATACGGTACAGAGAGCACTCTAGTGGACAGGATACGGTACAGAGAGCACTCTAGTGGACAGGATACGGTACAGAGAGCACTCTAGTGGACAGGATACGGTACAGAGAGCACTCTAGTGGACAGGATACTGTACAGAGAGCACTCTAGTGGACAGGATACGGTACAGAGAGCAGTCTAATAATAAATATATATAGTGTATAAGAATTACACTTATTACAATCCACTTGTTTCTTCCAGGAATGTTGATCGTCCTTCGCTGTGTCAGATCTCAATGTATGACTTTCAGCGCTTCCTTCAGTTTGATCAGAAGGTAAGAAATGTAGAATACAGCGGGTGGTCTGCACTACTGAATGCTGCCCCCCCCCCACTCTGATATGTCATGTGATTAATATATTCTTGTTTCAGGAAGCCTGGGCAAGTGACCTTGGTAAAGTGAGAGAATATCTATGCAGTTACTTACGAGACACTGATGTGGAGATGTCGGAACCGGTGCTGCAGCTGGACGAGGTGAGTCTTGACCGAAGCAGAGGCGTACAGTAGGGGGATACTCGGTGCCAGGCGTACAGTAGGGGGAAACCTGGTGCCAGGCGTACAGTAGGGGGATACCTGGTGCCAGGCGTACAGTATGGGGATACCTGGTGCCAGGCGTACAGTAGGAGGATACTCAGTGCCAGGCATATAGTAGGAGGATACTCAGTGCCAGGCATACAGTAGGAGGATACTCAGTGCCAGACATACAGTAGGGGGATACTCGGTGCCAGGCATACAGTAGGGGGATACTCGGTGCCAATCGTACAGTAGGGGGATACTCGGTGCCAGGCATACAGTAGGGGGATACTCGGTGCCAGGCGTACAGTAGGGGGATACTCGGTGCCAGGCGTACAGTAGGGGGATACTCGGTGCCAGGCGTACAGTAGGGGGATACTCGGTGCCAGGCGTACAGTTGGGTGATACCCAGTGCCAGGCGTACAGTAGGGGGATAATCGGTGCCAGGCGTACAGTTGGGTGATACCCAGTGCCAGGCGTACAGTAGAGGGATACCCAGTGCCAGGCGTACAGTAGGGGGATACTCGGTGCCAGGCGTACAGTAGGGGGATACCCAGTGCCAGGCATACAGTAGGAGGATACTCGGTGCCAGGCATACAGTAGGAGGATACTCGGTGCCAGGCGTACAGTAGGGGGATACTCGGTGCCAGGCGTACAGTAGGGGGATACTCGGTGCCAGGCGTACAGTTGGGTGATACCCAGTGCCAGGCGTACAGTAGGGGGATAATCGGTGCTAGGCGTACAGTTGGGTGATACCCGGTGCCAGGCGTACAGTAGGGGGATACTCGGTGCCAGGCATACAGTAGGAGGATACTCGGTGCCAGGCGTACAGTAGGGGGATACTCAGTGCCAGGCATACAGTAGGGGGATACTCGGTGCCAGGCATACAGTAGGAGGATACTCGGTGCCAGGCGTACAGTAGGGGGATACTCAGTGCCAGGCATACAATAGGGGGATACTCGGTGCCAGGCATACAGTAGGAGGATACTCAGTGCCAGGCATACAGTAGGAGGATACTCGGTGCCAGGCGTACAGTAGGGGGATACTCAGTGCCAGGCATACAGTAGGGGGATACTCGGTGCCAGGCATACAGTAGGAGGATACTCGGTGCCAGGCGTACAGTAGGAGGATACTCGGTGCCAGGCGTACAGTAGGGGGATACTCAGTGCCAGGCGTACAGTAGGGGGATACTCGTTGCCAGGCATACAGTAGGAGGATACTCAGTGCCAGGCGTACAGTAGGAGGATACTCGGTGCCAGGCATACAGTAGGAGGATACTCGGTGCCAGGCGTACAGTAGGGGGATACTCAGTGCCAGGCATACAGTAGGAGGATACTCGGTGCCAGGCATACAGTAGGAGGATACTCAGTGCCAGGCATACAGTAGGGGGATACTCAGTGCCAGGCATACAGTAGGGGGATACTCGGTGCCAGGCATACAGTAGGAGGATACTCGGTGCCAGGCGTACAGTAGGGGGATACTCAGTGCCAGGCATACAGTAGGGGGATACTCGGTGCCAGGCATACAGTAGGAGGATACTCGGTGCCAGGCGTACAGTAGGGGGATACTCAGTGCCAGGCATACAGTAGGGGGATACTCGGTGCCAGGCATACAGTAGGAGGATACTCAGTGCCAGGCATACAGTAGGAGGATACTCGGTGCCAGGCGTACAGTAGGGGGATACTCAGTGCCAGGCATACAGTAGGGGGATACCCAGTGCCAGGCGTACAGTAGGGGGATAATCGGTGCCAGGCGTACAGTTGGGTGATACCCGGTGCCAGGCATACAGTAGGGGGATACTCGGTGCCAGGCATACAGTAGGAGGATACTCGGTGCCAGGCGTACAGTAGGGGGATACTCAGTGCCAGGCATACAGTAGGGGGATACTCGGTGCCAGGCATACAGTAGGAGGATACTCGGTGCCAGGCGTACAGTAGGAGGATACTCGGTGCCAGGCGTACAGTAGGGGGATACTCAGTGCCAGGCGTACAGTAGGGGGATACTCGGTGCCAGGCATACAGTAGGAGGATACTCGGTGCCAGGCGTACAGTAGGGGGATACTCAGTGCCAGGCATACAGTAGGGGGATACTCGGTGCCAGGCATACAGTAGGAGGATACTCGGTGCCAGGCGTACAGTAGGGGGATACTCAGTGCCAGGCGTACAGTAGGGGGATACTCGGTGCCAGGCGTACAGTAGGGGGATACTCAGTGCCAGGCATACAGTAGGGGGATATTCGGTGCCAGGCATACAGTAGGAGGATACTCGGTGCCAGGCGTACAGTAGGAGGATACCCGATACCTGGTGCAGCCTGGACAATGTAAAGCTGCCGACCATAGACTACACCCAGATGAGATTCATTGCCCATGTCCGTACACAGAAGACGTCCAGACCATAGTAAGTGACTGAGGGGTCTGATGTCTCCTTCCTGCTTCATACTCAGCTATTACTCAATGCTTCTTCTACATCCTATGTTATACTCCAGTCACATCCAGAGCTGCCTTTACAAATCTGCTTTCACATTCTGTATTACATGCCAGTAACGCACACTAGTGTATAAGCCATTCTGCCGTTATGGGCAGCAACATCCAGAACTGTATCACCCTGCTGTTACATCTGGTCTTAAACTCCAGTCACATTCAAAGCTGCAGTAATAATCCTGCTACTGCATCCTGTACACCAGTCACATCCAGAGCTGCAGTAATAATCCTGCTACTGCATCCTGTACGCCAGTCACATCCAGAGCTGCAGTAATAATCCTGCTACTGCATCCTGTACTCCAGTCACATCCAGAGCTGCAGTAATAATCCTATTACTGCATCCTGTACTCCAGTCACATCCAGAGCTGCAGTAATAATCCTATTACTGCATCCTGTACTCCAGTCACATCCAGAGCTGCAGTAATAATCCTATTACTGCATCCTGTACTCCAGTCACATCCAGAGCTGCAGTAATAATCCTGCTACTGCATCCTGTACTCCAGTCACATCCAGAGCTGCAGTAATAATCCTATTACTGCATCCTGTACTCCAGTCACATCCAGAGCTGCAGTAATAATCCTATTACTGCATCCTGTACTCCAGTCACATCCAGAGCTGCAGTAATAATCCTGCTACTGCATCCTGTACTCCAGTCACATCCAGAGCTGCAGTAATAATCCTATTACTGCATCCTGTACTCCAGTCACATCCAGAGCTGCAGTAATAATCCTGCTACTGCATCCTGTACTCCAGTCACATCCAGAGCTGCAGTAATAATCCTGCTACTGCATCCTGTACTCCAGTCACATCCAGAGCTGCAGTAATAATCCTGCTACTGCATCCTGTACTCCAGTCACATCCAGAGCTGCAGTAATAATCCTATTACTGCATCCTGTACTCCAGTCACATCCAGAGCTGCAGTAATAATCCTATTACTGCATCCTGTACTCCAGTCACATCCAGAGCTGCAGTAATAATCCTGCTACTGCATCCTGTACTCCAGTCACATCCAGAGCTGCAGTAATAATCCTGCTACTGCATCCTCTGCTCCAGTCACATCCAGAGCTGCAGTAATAATCCTGCTACTGCATCCTCTGCTCCAGTCACATCCAGAGCTGCAGTAATAATCCTGCTACTGCATCCTCTGCTCCAGTTACATCCAGAGCTGCATCCTGTACTCCAGTCACATCCAGAACTGCAGTAATAATCCTATTACTGCATCCTGTACTCCAGTCACATCCAGAGCTGCAGTAATAATCCTGCTACTGCATCCTGTACTCCAGTCACATCCAGAGCTGCAGTAATAATCCTATTACTGCATCCTGTACTCCAGTCACATCCAGAGCTGCAGTAATAATCCTGCTACTGCATCCTCTGCTCCAGTTACATCCAGAGCTGCATCCTGTGCTCTAGTCACATCCAGAGCTGCATCCTGTGCTCCAGTCACATCCAGAGCTGCATCCTGTGCTCCAGTCACATCCAGAGCTGCATCCTGTGCTCCAGTCACATCCAGAGCTGCATCCTGTGCTCCAGTCACACATGATGTTACAGCCGGACACTTCAGATATTCTGTTAGAGCAGAAGTATGAGTGCAGCTGTGGACGTGACTGGAGTATAAGATAGGATGTGACATAAGAAGTGTAAATGCAGCTTTGGGTGTGACTGTAAATGGATCCTGCGTCATTGGCCCTGTCCCCAGTACCTGCCCCCCATTACACATTGTCAGACATACTATATGTAATCCTCGGTGTTAGTGCGCCCCCTGCTGATCACATTCTCTTCTTGCACCCTCAGTTCCTGACCTATCTGTTCTCCAAAGAGAATTCAATGATGGATTCCAAGTATGACAGCGCGGTGCCCGAGGAGATGAGCTGCCCCCTGTCCCAGTACTGGATCTCCTCCTCACACAACACGTAAGGTTCAGGTGGAAGAATCTCACATCCAGCTGACAATGCTGCAGGGTTTGTTACAGTGTGTCAATAACCCTGCACTGCAAGAAGTGGCACAAGAGGGCCGGGGGTTCCCGTTCTCACTAATGGGTGTGAGGTAGTAGCTGGCGGTCGGGGCGATCACACCATGTGTGCGTGCCGCCATATTGTGACCCTGTCACGTCTTACTACTTCTGTCTATGGATCTGTTTGAGGGCGGTTATTTTGCGGGGTCGGATGTATCAGATGAGGCTACGTGCAAATCCACATCCCTATAAAAATCCATGCGGGAAATCCTCACCGACCCGCACAGATTATCATACATGTACATGCGGATCTCAGGGCAGATGTTGGCGGGTGTGAAGATGTTTTATCGCCCTCGCAGTGTTTAGGGGGCTAAATGTGGGGGGTAGCTCATAAAAGTATATGGTGGCGGCGGATGAAGCCCTGACCTCTGACCTCTGTCTGCTCTCTCGCAGGTATCTGACAGGTGATCAGTTCTCCAGCGAGTCCTCGCTAGAGGCGTATGCGCGCTGCCTGCGCATGGGCTGCCGCTGCATCGAGTGTAAGTGTCGTCACCGTGACCATCACAAGATAGCGTAATAAGCTGGGAGACCGGAAATACCCACGAGCCAATGAGAAGACTCTCCATATATATATATACTGTATATATTAGCGCACAGCTATAAGAGTCCAGCCAAGTACAGGGCAACTGGCTGCAACCAGCTTTATTACTGCTACAGTCCTAGCCGCTACCGCGTACAGTCCTAGCTGCCCCGAACACCACCTACAGTCCTAGCCGCCCCCGGCCACCGCCTACAGTCCTAGCCTCCCCCGGCCACCGCCTACAGTCCTAGCCGCCCCGGCCACCGCCTACAGTCCTAGCCGCCCCCCGCCACCCCCTACAGTCCTAACCACCCCAAACACCGCCTACAGTCCTAGCCTCCCCGGCCACCGCCTACAGTCCTAGCCACCCCGAACATCTCCTACAGTCCTAGCCGCCCCGAACATCCCCTACAGTCCTAGCCGCCCCAGCCACCGCCTACAGTCCTAGCTGCCCCGGCCACCCCCTATAGTCCTAGCCACCCCGAACACCGCCTACAGTCCTAGCCACTCCGGCCACCGCCTACAGTCCTAGCCACCCCGAACACCGCCTACAGTCCTAGCCACTCCGGCCACCGCCTACAGTCCTAGCCACCCCGAACACCGCCTACAGTCCTAGCCACTCCGAACACAGCCTACAGTCCTAGCCACTCCGGCCACCGCCTACAGTCCTAGCCACTCCAGCCACCGCCTACAGTCCTAGCCACCCCGAACACCGCCTACAGTCCTAGCCACTCCAGCCACCGCCTACAGTCCTAGCCACCCCGAACACCGCCTACAGTCCTAGCCACTCCGGCCACCACCTACAGTCCTAGCCGCTACCGCGTACAGTCCTAGCCACCCCGAACACCGCCTACAGTCCTAGCCACCCTGAACACCGTCTACAGTCCTAGCCGCCCCGGCCACCCCCTACAGTCCTAGCTGCCCCGGCCACCCCCTACAGTCCTAGCCACCCCGAACACCGCCTACAGTCCTAGCCACTCCGGCCACCGCCTACAGTCCTAGCCGCTACCGCCTACAGTCCTAGCTGCCCCGGCCACTGCCTACAGTCCTAGCTGCCCCGGCCACCCCCTACAGTCCTAGCTGCCCCGGCCACCGCCTACAGTCCTAGCCACCCCCGAACACCGCCTACAGTCCTAGCCACTCCGGCCACCGCCTACAGTCCTAGCCACCCCGAACACCGCCTACAGTCCTAGCCACTCCGGCCACCACCTACAGTCCTAGCCGCTACCGCGTACAGTCCTAGCCACCCCCGAACACCGCCTACAGTCCTAGCCACTCCGGCCACCACCTACAGTCCTAGCCGCTACCGCGTACAGTCCTAGCCACCCCGAACACCGCCTACAGTCCTAGCCACCCTGAACACTGTCTACAGTCCTGCCACCCTGGCCACCGCCTACAGTCCTAGCTGCCCCGGCCACCCCCTACAGTCCTAGCCGCCCCAGCTACCGCCTACAGTCCTAGCCGCCCCAGCCACCCCCTACAGTCCTAGCCACCCCGAACACCGCCTACAATCCTAGCTGCCACGAACACCGCCTACAGTCCTAGCCGCTACCGTGTACAGTCCTAGCCACCCCGAACATCCCCTACAGTCTTAGCCGCCCCAGCCACCGCCTACAGTCCTAGCCGCCCCGGCCACCCCCTACAGTCCTAGCCACCCCGAACACCGCCTACAGTCCTAGCCACTCCGGCCACCGCCTACAGTCCTAGCCGCTACCGCGTACAGTCCTAGCTGCCCCGGCCACCGCCTACAGTCCTAGCTGCCCCGGCCACCGCCTACAGTCCTAGCCGCTACCGCGTACAGTCCTAGCTGCCCCGGCCACCGCCTACAGTCCTAGCTGAATGAATATAATATATATAGATGCTATTACTGTGTATATAGATGTTATATAGATGTTATATAGATGTGTATATAGAGGTGTATATAGATGTTATATAGATGTGTATATGTATGAATATATATAGATGCTATTACTGTATATATAGATGTTATATAGATGTTATATAGAGGTGTATATAGAGGTGTATATAGATGTTATATAGATGTGTATATGTATGAATATATATAGATGCTATTACTGTATATATAGATGTTATATAGATGTGTATATGTATGAATATATATAGATGCTATTACTGTGTATATAGATGTATATATAATAAGTGTCAGCTGTTATAAATACTATTATTATTACACATCGGAGCTGTCACCAGTTATATCCAGATGTGACCTCAGCCCCGATCCTGGTGACGCTCCCCACGCCCGTACTACTTATTAACCCTAGATCCGCTCACTCATTGTGTGGCTGGTGATTCAAGGGGATTGGTTCCCTCCTCCCTCCCCTTTAAAGGGCTCTCAACTTTAGAATCCTGTTTTATTAATGAGTTGATCCCCGGATCTCCCACTGATCGATCCTGTGATCATCTGTAATCTGGAGGCCAGTGTGCAGAGTCCCTGCAGCGCCACCACAGGAGAGATGGAGCATGACACAGTTCTCCTGATTCCACTGGACATGCCGGGTCCTCCAGAGGGGGAGACGCTCTTTATAGCCACTCGATAGCCCTTTTAATCATCCTCCAATCTCTTTTCTTCCCAATTAACCAGTGGACTGCTGGGATGGGCCGGACGACTTGCCGATCATCTACCACGGGCACACTCTGACCTCCAAGATCAAGTTCCTGGACGTGCTGCACACCATTAAGGAGAACGCCTTTGTCACGTCAGAGTAAGGGCCCCAAATAGTCATGTGTAGGGCTATGGTCTGTGTGTAGGGCCCGGCATGGACTGAGGGTTTTGTGCCGCAGGTATCCGGTCATCCTGTCCATCGAGGACCATTGCAGCGTCATGCAGCAGAGGAACATGGCCTACTACTTCAAGAAGGTCTTCGGGGACATGCTGCTGACCAAGCCGGTGGACATCAATGCTGATGAGCTGCCGTCCCCTAACCAGCTGAAGAAGAAGATCCTCATAAAGGTGAGATGTGGGCGGAGCCTCGGGGGACACGTTACACGCGTGTGGCCGTGCACTCACCTCCGTGTCCTTCTCTTTAGCACAAGAAGCTGGTGGAAGGAAATCTGTACGAGGAGGTGTCCACCGCCAGCTACTCCGAGAACGACATCAGCAACTCCATCAAGAACGGCATCTTGTACCTGGAGGACCCCATAGACCACGTAGGTGCCCCATACATCACTCTGTGATTATCATCACCCAGCTTTCCTAGAGCCCTGTGTATAACTGGGCAGATTTACCACTCAGGGTGCCAGGAAAGCTGAGTGACTACCCCGCCTTCACTTTCTGTCCACAGACCTGGAGTCCACACTACTTTGTCCTCACCAGTAATAAGATCTACTACTCGGAGGAGACGTCGCGGTACCAGTCTAATGACGAGGAGGAGGAGTCAGAGCCGAAAGAGGTGAGGTCACCCTATGGTAGCCCCTATTACATCACACATGGATTTGGCCAAGGCCAGTCCCCACTGCATGGTGTCACATTGTCTGCTCATAGAGTGGTAGTCGCCGGTGGCCGCCACTGAACGCGTGATTCATGAGGGCGGCATCTCGGCAGCGTGCACTTTCCACTCCATGAGCATGACACTTGTTCTTTACATCCACAGGCTTAACCCATCCTAGTCCTGCTCATAGAGCTGCTGGGCTTACTGCAATGTCAAATATGTCTTCAGCCTTACCGACACTCTGGGCTTTTAGCTACGCGACACATTGTAACAACACCTCAGCTGTGTGTACAAGACTAGATCAGGATTTTAGTATTATGTACAGTATGTATATACATCATCTTCTTCATTATGTGACTATAAGATAGCCTCCTGCCCACTCGACGAAGATGTCATAGCTCGATTTGCGTGATGTAAAGGATCAACCTCTTGGATTCATGTAGAAATGAATATATTGTGTGAATAGTGGGGATAGCGCCACCTAGTGGGAATAATTCAATGTATATCAACTCACTATAGTAAAAAGCTCTATCACCCCAAGTGTGAACTGGAGCTTAGAAAGTCATGAACCCCCGCCCCCCCATACAACCCCCCACTTGCTTAACTCCGCCCAGGTAACAAATTGTTGATCACCTTTAAAAATAATTATTTTCAGGAAATGAATAATAATGAGCTGCACTTTAGTGAGAAATGGTTCCACGGAAAACTGGGCGGTGGGCGTGATGGACGCCATATAGCCGAGAAACTGCTGCATGAATATTGTACCGAGACAGGAGGGAAGGACGGAACATTCCTAGTACGCGAGAGCGAGACCTTCGTGGGTGACTACACACTGTCATTCTGGTGAGACCTGGTGTATACTGTAGATATAATCTCTATATAGTGAGCTCTCCGCAGTGGAGGTTGTATATTCAGTATGTATATAGTGAACTCCCTCTAGTGGTAGCTGTATAATCTGTATGTAGTGAGCTCCCTCTAGTGGTGACTGTATAATCTGTATGTAGTGAGCTCCTCCTAGTGGTGACTGTATAATCTGTATGTAGTGAGCTCCCTCTAGTGGTGACTGTATAATCTGTATGTAGTGAGCTCCCCCTAGTGGTGACTGTATAATCTGTATGTAGTGAGCTCCCTCTAGTGGTGACTGTATAATCTGTATGTAGTGAGCTCCCCCTAGTGGTGGCTGTATAATCTGTATGTAGTGAGCTCCTCCTAGTGGTGACTGTATAATCTGTATGTAGTGAGCTCCCCCTAGTGGTGACTGTATAATCTGTATGTAGTGAGCTCCCCCTAGTGGTGACTGTATAATCTGTATGTAGTGAGCTCCCCCTAGTGGTGACTGTATAATCTGTATGTAGTGAGCTCCCTCTAGTGGTGACTGTATAATCTGTATGTAGTGAGCTCCTCCTAGTGGTGACTGTATAATCTGTATGTAGTGAGCTCCCCCTAGAGGTGACTGTATAATCTGTATGTAGTGAGCTCCCCCTAGTGGTGACTGTATAATCTGTATGTAGTGAGCTCCTCCTGGTGACTGTATAATCTGTATGTAGTGAGCTCCCCCTAGTTGTGACTGTATAATCTGTATGTAGTGAGCTCCTCCTAGTGGTGACTGTATAATCTGTATGTAGTGAGCTCCTCCTAGTGGTGACTGTATAATCTGTATGTAGTGAGCTCCCCCTAGTGGTGACTGTATAATCTGTATGTAGTGAGCTCCCCCTAGTGGTGACTGTATAATCTGTATGTAGTGAGCTCCCCCTAGTGGTGATTGTATAATCTGTATGTAGTGAGCTCCCTCTAGTGGTGACTGTATAATCTGTATGTAGTGAGCTCCCCCTAGTGGTGACTGTATAATCTGTATATAGTGAGCTCCCCCTAGTGGTGACTGTATAATCTGTATGTAGTGAGCTCCCTCTAGTGGTGACTGTATAATCTGTATGTAGTGAGCTCCCTCTAGTGGTGACTGTATAATCTGTATGTAATGAGCTCCCTCTAGTGGTGACTGTATAATCTGTATGTAGTGAGCTCCCCCTAGTGGTGACTGTATAATCTGTATGTAGTGAGCTCCCCCTAGTGGTGACTGTATAATCTGTATGTAGTGAGCTCCCCCTAGTGGTGACTGTATAATCTGTATGTAGTGAGCTCCTCCTAGTGGTGACTGTATAATCTGTATGTAGTGAGCTCCCTCTAGTGGTGACTGTATAATCTGTATGTAGTGAGCTCCCCCTAGTGGTGACTGTCTAATCTGTATGTAGTGAGCTCCCCCTAGTGGTGACTGTATAATCTGTATGTAGTGAGCTCCCTCTAGTGGTGACTGTATAACCTGTATGTAGTGAGCTCCCCCTAGTGGTGGCTGTATAATCTGTATGTAGTGAGCTCCTCCTAGTGGTGACTGTATAATCTGTATGTAGTGAGCTCCTTCTAGTGGTGACTGTATAATCTGTATGTAGTGAGCTCCCCCTAGTGGTGACTGTATAATCTGTATGTAGTGAGCTCCTCCTAGTGGTGACTGTATAATCTGTATGTAGTGAGCTCCCCCTAGTGGTGACTGTATAATCTGTATGTAGTGAGCTCCCTCTTACTGGTAGCTGTATAATCTGTATGTAGTGAGCTCCTCCTAGTGGTGACTGTATAATCTGTATGTAGTGAGCTCCCTCTAGTGGTGACTGTATAATCTGTATGTAGTGAGCTCCCTCTAGTGGTGACTGTATAATCTGTATGTAGTGAGCTCCCTCTAGTGGTGACTGTATAATCTGTATGTAGTGAGCTCCCTCTAGTGGTGACTGTATAATCTGTATGTAGTGAGCTCCTCCTAGTGGTGACTGTATAATCTGTATGTAGTGAGCTCCCCCTAGTGGTGACTGTATAATCTGTATGTAGTGAGCTCCCCCTAGTGGTGACTGTATAATCTGTATATAGTGAGCTCCCCCTAGTGGTGACTGTATAATCTGTATGTAGTGAGCTCCCTCTAGTGGTGACTGTATAATCTGTATGTAGTGAGCTCCCCCTAGTGGTGACTGTATAATCTGTATGTAGTGAGCTCCTCCTAGTGGTGACTGTATAATCTGTATGTAATGAGCTCCCTCTAGTGGTGACTGTATAATCTGTATGTAGTGAGCTCCCCCTAGTGGTGACTGTATAATCTATATGTAGTGAGCTCCCCCTAGTGGTGACTGTATAATCTGTATGTAGTGAGCTCCTCCTAGTGGTGACTGTATAATCTGTATGTAGTGAGCTCCCTCTAGTGGTGACTGTATAATCTGTATGTAGTGAGCTCCCCCTAGTGGTGACTGTATAATCTGTATGTAGTGAGCTCCTCCTAGTGGTGACTGTATAATCTGTATGTAGTGAGCTCCCTCTAGTGGTGACTGTATAATCTGTATGTAGTAAGCTCCCCCTAGTGGTGACTGTATAACCTGTATGTAGTGAGCTCCCTCTAGTGGTGACTGTATAATCTGTATGTAGTAAACTCCCCCTAGTGGTGACTGTATAACCTGTGTGTAGTAAACTCCCTCTAGTGGTGACTGTATAATCTGTATGTAGTGAGCTCCTCCTAGTGGTGTCTGTATAATCTGTATGTAGTGAGCTCCCACTAGTGGTGACTGTATAATCTGTATGTAGTGAGCTCCCTCTAGTGGTGACTGTATAATCTGTATGTAGTGAGCTCCTCCTAGTGGTGAATGTATAACCTGTATGTAGTGAGCTCCCTCTAGTGGTGACTGTATAATCTGTATGTAGTGAGCTCCCCCTAGTGGTGACTGTATAATCTGTATGTATTGAGCTCCCCCTAGTGGTGACTGTCTAATCTGTATGTAGTGATCTCCCTCTAGTGGTCACTGTATAATCTGTATATAGTGAGCTCCCTCTAGTGGTGACTGTATAATCTGTATGTAGTGAGCGCCCTCTAGTGGTCACTGTATAATCTGTATATAGTGAGCTCCCCTTAGTGGTGACTGTATAATCTGTATGTAGTGAGCTCCTCTAGTGGTGACTGTATAACCTGTATGTAGTGAGCTCCCTCTAGTGGTGACTGTATAATTTGTATGTAGTGAGCTCCCTCTAGTGGTGACTGTATAATCTGTATGTAGTGAGCTCCCTCTAGTGGTGACTGTATAATCTATATGTAGTGAGCTCCCCCTAGTGGTGACTGTATAATCTGTATGTAGTGAGCTCCTCCTAGTGGTGACTGTATAATCTGTATGTAGTGAGCTCCCTCTAGTGGTGACTGTATAATCTGTATGTAGTGAGCTCCCCCTAGTGGTGACTGTCTAATCTGTATGTAGTGAGCTCCTCCTAGTGGTGACTGTATAATCTGTATGTAGTGAGCTCCCTCTAGTGGTGACTGTATAATCTGTATGTAGTAAGCTCCCCCTAGTGGTGACTGTATAACCTGTATGTAGTGAGCTCCCTCTAGTGGTGACTGTATAATCTGTATGTAGTAAACTCCCCCTAGTGGTGACTGTATAACCTGTATGTAGTAAACTCCCTCTAGTGGTGACTGTATAATCTGTATGTAGTGAGCTCCTCCTAGTGGTGTCTGTATAATCTGTATGTAGTGAGATCCCCCTAGTGGTGACTGTATAATCTGTATGTAGTGAGCTCCCACTAGTGGTGACTGTATAATCTGTATGTAGTGAGCTCCCTCTAGTGGTGACTGTATAATCTGTATGTAGTGAGCTCCCTCTAGTGGTGACTGTATAATCTGTATGTAGTGAGCTCCCTCTAGTGGTGACTGTATAATCTGTATGTAGTGAGCTCCCCTAGTGGTGACTGTATAATCTGTATGTATTGAGCTCACCCCTAGTGGTGACTGTCTAATCTGTATGTAGTGATCTCCCTCTAGTGGTCACTGTATAATCTGTATATAGTGAGCTCCCTCTAGTGGTGACTGTATAATCTGTATGTAGTGAGCGCCCTCTAGTGGTCACTGTATAATCTGTATATAGTGAGCTCCCCTTAGTGGTGACTGTATAATCTGTATGTAGTGAGCTCCTCTAGTGGTGACTGTATAACCTGTATGTAGTGAGCTCCCTCTAGTGGTGACTGTATAATTTGTATGTAGTGAGCTCCCTCTAGTGGTGACTGTATAATCTGTATGTAGTGAGCTCCCTCTAGTGGTGACTGTATAATCTGTATGTAGTAAACTCCCCCTAGTGGTGACTGTATAACCTGTATGTAGTAAGCTCCCTCTAGTGGTGACTGTATAATCTGTATGTAGTGAGCACCTCCTAGTGGTGACTGTATAACCTGTATGTAGTGAGATCCCCCTAGTGGTCACTGTATAATCTGTATGTAGTAAACTCCCCCTAGTGGTGACTGTATAATCTGTATGTAGTGAGCTCCTTCTAGTGGTGACTGTATAATCTGTATGTAGTGAGCTCCCCCTAGTGGTGATTGTATAACCTGTATGTAGTGAGCTCCCTCTAGTGGTGATTGTATAATCTGTATGTAGTGAGCTCCCTCTAGTGGTGACTGTATAATCTGTATGTAGTGAGCTCCCCCTAGTGGTGACTGTATAATCTGTATGTAGTAAGCTCCCCCTAGTGGTGACTGTATAACCTGTATGTAGTGAGCTCCCCCTAGTGGTGATTGTATAATCTGTATGTAGTGAGCTCCCTCTAGTGGTGACTGTATAATCTGTATGTAGTGAGCTCCCCCTAGTGGTGACTGTATAATCTGTATGTAGTGAGCTCCCTCTAGTGGTGACTGTATAATCTGTATGTAGTGAGCTCCCCCTAGTGGTGACTGTATAATCTGTATGTAGTAAGCTCCCCCTAGTGGTGACTGTATAACCTGTATGTAGTGAGCTCCCTCTAGTGGTATCTGTAGACATCACATAATTTTGAACCAATTTCTAAACCCCATTAGCCAAATCTGTCACGACCTCTCAGTTGTCAGGATATATATTCCACTCTTACAGCTGCACCATGTCCTGTATACATTTATAAGGGGTGAGATGTCCCTCCTGATATTTAGGGTACCTCTAGATTTCCTACATTCCCTCCTGTGTCTCTACCAGGCGCTCCTGTCGTGTCCAGCACTGCCGCATTCACTCCAGGCAGGAGGCCGGCACCACCAAATTCTACCTGACGGACAACCTGGTGTTTGACAGTCTGTACGGCCTGATCTGCCACTACCGGGAGGTGCCGCTGCGCTGCAATGAGTTTGAGATGAGGCTGACGGATCCGGTGCCCCAACCCAACGCCCATGAGAGCAAAGAGCAAGTATCTGCCCCCCCATCTGTACTGTGATACCGAGCCATGTATCTAACCCTATCCTGTGTGATACTGTCTGCTGAGCTGTGTATCTAACCCTATCCTGTGTGATACTGTCTACTAAGCTGTGTATCTAACCCTATCCTGTGTGATACTGTCTGCTGAGCTGTGTATCTAACCCTATCCTGTGTGATACTGTCTGCTGAGCTGTGTATCTAACCCTATCCTGTGTGATACTATCTGCTGAGCTGTGTATCTAACCCTATCCTGTGTGATACTGTCTGCTGAGCTGTGTATCTAACCCTATCCTGTGTGATACTGTCTGCTGAGCTGTGTATCTAACCCTATCCTGTGTGATACTGTCTGCTGAGCTGTGTATCTAATCCTCTCCTGTTTGATAGTGTCTGCTGAGCTGTGTATCTAATCCTCTCCTGTGTGATACTGTCTGCTGAGCTGTGTATCTAATCTTATTCTGTGTGATACTGTCTGCTGAGCTGTGTATCTAATCCTCTCCTGTGTGATACTGTCTGCTGAGCTGTGTATCTAATCCTATGCTGTGTGATACCGTCTGCTGAGCTGTGTATCTAATCTTCATATGTGTGATAGTGTCTGATGAGCTGTGTATCTAAGCATTATATTTTTGCAGATGGTACCACGCCAGCCTCACCCGCCTGCAGGCAGAGCACATGTTAATGAGAGTGCCCAGAGATGGCGCCTTCCTGGTGCGGAAACGGAGTGACCCAAACTCTTATGCCATTTCCTTCAGGTGAGATGTATCGCCCAGAAGGGGGAGGAGTTAAGGACCTTGCAGTGTTCTTACATGAATGATGAAGTTCTCTCTGCCACCACCAGGGGGAGCACTGACTGCAGATATAGTGCAGAAAGAGTTGGAAGGTTTAAAAAATCCCAATGCAGTGAGCTCCCCTAGTGGTGGCTGCGGGTAACTCCTCCACCATGCCAATCAGGGGAGGGTCGGTACTTACTACCCCCTCCCCAAATATCACCTCCCTTTGCTGAGTGAGGCGGCCGACTTCTTCCTCCCTGATTACTTTCACCCTGTATACCGCCTCCCTCCCCCGGGGCCCGTATACCTCCTCCTCCCCCGGGGCCCGTATACCGCCTCCTCCCCCCGGGGCCCGTATACCTCCTCCTCCCCCGGGGCCCGTATACCGCCTCCTCCTCCGGGGCCCGTATACCTCCTCCCTCCCCCCGGGGCCCGTATACCGCCCTCCTCCCCCGGGGCCCGTATACCGCCTCCTCCCCCGGGGCTCGTATACCGCCTCCTCCCCCCGGGGCCCGTATACCTCCTCCTCCCCCCGGGGCTCGTATACCGCCTCCTCCCCCCGGGGCCCGTATACCTCCTCCTCCCCCCCGGGGCCCGTATACCGCCTCTTCCCCCCGGGGCCCGTATACCGCCTCCTCCCCCGGGGCCCGTATACCTCCTCCTCCCCCGGGGGCCCGTATACCGCCTCCTCCCCCGGGGCCCGTATACCTTCTCCTCCCCCCGGGGTCCGTATACCGCCTTCTCCCCCGGGGCCCGTATACCTCCTCCTCCCCCCGGGGCCCGTATACCGCCTCCTCCCCCCGGGGCCCGTATACCGCCTCCTCCCCCGGGGCCCGTATACCTCCTCCTCCCCCCGGGGTCCGTATACCGCCTTCTCCCCCGGGGCCCGTATACCGCCTCCTCCCCCGGGCCCGTATACCTCCCTCCCCCCCCGGGGCCCGTATACCGCCTCCTCCCCCGGGGCCCGTATACCGCTTCCTCCCCCCGGGGCCCGTATACCTCCTCCTCCCCCCGGGGCCCGTATACCTCCTCCTCCCCCCGGGGCCCGTATACCACTTCCTCCCCCCGGGGCCCGTATACCGCTTCCTCCCCCGGGGCCCGTATACCTTCTCCTCCCCCGGGGCCCGTATACCGCTTCCTCCCCCCCGGGGCCCGTATACCTCCTCCTCCCCCCGGGGCCCGTATACCTCCTCCTCCCCCGGGGCCCGTATACCGCCTCTTCCCCCGGGGCCCGTATATCTCCTTCTCCCCCCGGGGCCCGTATACCGCCTCCTCCCCCGGGGCCCGTATACCGCCTCCTCCCCCGGGGCCCGTATACCTCCTCCTCCCCCTTCTCAATCCAAGTATCTTATTTTCCATCCCCCCAAGGGCTGAAGGTAAGATCAAGCACTGCCGCATCCAGCAGGAGGGGCGCCTCTTCATGTTGGGGAGCTCGGCAGAATTCGAGAGCTTAGTGGACCTGGTCAGTTACTACGAGAAGCACCCGCTGTACCGCAAGATGAAGCTGCGCTACCCCATCAACGAGGAGGCTCTGGAGAAGATGGGGACGGCGGTGAGTGTCCTGATATCTACTGCCCCCTGTCTGCTGGTGTAGGGACTGCCCAGTGTATTGTGAATCCTCCTGATCACTGGTCAGGGGTGGAGAATCAGCAGAATGTGCCAGGAGGAGTAGTAGTAGTGTTACCGTACTATCCAAAGTGTGGAGGAGCAGGGAAATACCTTAAAGGAGGGCGGGTGTCTCGGGGTGTCCTGTGGCCGGGATCCTGAGCAACAAGACGTCATCTGGGGAGTCTCAGCGAGTGATTAGTTTTTCTGCAGCACCTCCGCAGGAGAAATGAAGTATTACACACATTTATATCAATGGAGATTACAAGAAATAGCAAAAAAATAAATACTTTTAGAAACTGAAAATAAATCCCCAAAAGATGGAATTCTGGGTAGTAGGGAAAGAGGCGGACGTGCCCCTCCCCCATGTAATCCACCGCGGCCTGTCATTTGGCTATTCCTGTCTCTTTCAGGACTTGGACTATGGGGCGCTGTACGAGGTTCGGACCCCCCATCTGTATGTAGAGGCCAATAAGATGCCAACATCCAGGGTGAGAGATAATGACCCCTCTGTGGGGTCTACAACATGGCCGCCTGCGCTGCTCCGGGCTGACCTGTATCGTCTCTGTCCCCCCAGTGTATGGTGAAAGCGCTGTACGACTACAAGGCCCAGCGCGAGGACGAGCTCTCCTTCTGTAAGCAGTCCATTATACACAACGTGGACAAGCAAGAAGGCGGCTGGTGAGTTCATGAACGTGCGCAGTATCCGCCATATGTGTCACTGTGAGCGGCAGTCCTATGTAACACCACCAGATGGTTGTCCTGACCCCGCTGTCCTCATCTCTGACCTGCAGGTGGCGCGGTGACTATGGTGGGAAGAAGCAGCTTTGGTTCCCGGCAAACTACGTGGAGGAGATCAGTACAACGGTGACAGAGCAGGAGGACTCGGTCAGACATGGACTAGACCTGGGGTGCAGGTCCCCTACAGATGGGTGCTGGCTTGCTGGGGTCCTGGGGGCCCCATTACTGACATCTTTCCTTTTTTTTTCCAGTCCTTGTTCTTTGGTCAGTCTGCAGAGAACAGCCCGCTGGGGAACTTCCTAAAGGGTTTTATAGACGTCCCCTCCTGCCACATCGGTGAGTGCCGGCAGACGCCCACAGACGCTATTCTCAATGGGAGGGTTCTCTCTTACCAAAATCCCCAATAGTATAACAAGCAGAGAGTCCTGTCATATAGTGATGTATCTGTATATGTTATATTACATTGTATCACATATTATATGTTATATTACATTGTATCACATATACAGTATAGCGGTATATCGAGATATATCTGTATATGTTATATTACATTGTATCACATATACAGTATAGCAGTATATCGAGATATATCTGTATATGTTATATTACATTGTATCACATATACAGTATAGCAGTATATCGAGATATATCTGTATATGTTATATTACATTGTATCACATATACAGTATAGCGGTATATCGAGATATATCTGTATATGTTATATTACATTGTATCACATATGCAGTATAGCGGTATATCGAGATATATCTGTATATGTTATATTACATTGTATCACATATTATATGTTATATTACATTGTATCACATATGCAGTATAGCGGTATATCGAGATATATCTGTATATGTTATATTACATTGTATCACATATACAGTATAGCGGTATATCGAGATATATCTGTATATGTTATATTACATTGTATCACATATACAGTATAGCAGTATATCGAGATATATCTGTATATGTTATATTACATTGTATCACATATACAGTATAGCAGTATATCGAGATATATCTGTATATGTTATATTACATTGTATCACATATACAGTATAGCGGTATATCGAGATATATCTGTATATGTTATATTACATTGTATCACATATGCAGTATAGCGGTATATCGAGATATATCTGTATATGTTATATTACATTGTATCACATATTATATGTTATATTACATTGTATCACATATGCAGTATAGCGGTATATCGAGATATATCTGTATATGTTATATTACATTGTATCACATATACAGTATAGCGGTATATCGAGATATATCTGTATATGTTATATTACATTGTATCACATATACAGTATAGCGGTATATCGAGATATAACTGTATATGTTATATTACATTGTATCACATATTATATGTTATATTACATTGTATCACATATACAGTATAGCGGTATATCGAGATATAACTGTATATGTTATATTACATTGTATCACATATACAGTATAGCGGTATATCGAGATATATCTGTATATGTTATATTACATTGTATCACATATTATATGTTATATTACATTGTATCACATATGCAGTATAGCGGTATATCGAGATATATCTGTATATGTTACACTACATTGTATCACATATGCAGTATAGCGGTATATCGAGATATAACTGTATATGTTATATTACATTGTATCACATATGCAGTATAGCGGTATATCGAGATATATCTGTATATGTTATATTACATTGTATCACATACGCAGTATAGCGGTATATCGAGATATATCTGTATATGTTATATTACATTGTATCACATATGCAGTATTGCGGTATATCGAGATATATCTGTATATGTTATATTACATTGTATCACATATGCAGTATAGCGGTATATCGAGATATATCTGTATATGTTACATTACATTGTATCACATATGCAGTATAGCGGTATATCGAGATATATCTGTATATGTTATATTACATTGTATCACATACACAGTATAGAGGTATATCGAGATATATCTGTATATGTTATATTACATTGTATCACATATTATATGTTATATTACATCGTATCACATATGCAGTATAGCGGTATATCGAGATATATCTGTATATGTTATATTACATTGTATCACATATACAGTATAGCGGTATATCGAGATATATCTGTATATGTTACATTACATTGTATCACATATGCAGTATAGCGGTATATCGAGATATATCTGTATATGTTATATTACATTGTATCACATATACAGTATAGCGGTATATCGAGATATATCTGTATATGTTATATTACATTGTATCACATATGCAGTATAGCGGTATATCGAGATATATCTGTATATGTTATATTACATTGTATCACATATGCAGTATAGCGGTATATCGAGATATATCTGTATATGTTATATTACATTGTATCACATATACAGTATAGCGGTATATCGAGATATAACTGTATATGTTACATTACATTGTATCACATATACAGTATAGCGGTATATCGAGATATATCTGTATATGTTATATTACATTGTATCACATATACAGTATAGCGGTATATCGAGATATATCTGTATATGTTATATTACATTGTATCACATATACAGTATAGTGGTATATCGAGATATATCTGTATATGTTATATTACATTGTATGAGATATGCAGTATAGCGGTATATCGAGATATATCTGTATATGTTATATTACATTGTATCACATATTATATGTTATATTACATTGTATCATATATACAGTATAGCGGTATATCGAGATATATCTGTATATGTTACATTACATTGTATCACATATGCAGTATAGCGGTATATCGAGATATATCTGTATATGTTATATTACATTGTATCACATACACAGTATAGCGGAATATCGAGATATATCTGTATATGTTATATTACATTGTATCACATATACAGTATCGCGGTATATCGAGATATATCTGTATATGTTATATTACATTGTATCACATACACAGTATAGCGGTATATCGAGATATATCTGTATATGTTATATTACATTGTATCACATATACAGTATAGCGGTATATCGAGATATATCTGTATATGTTATATTACATTGTATGACATATGCAGTATAGCGGTATATCGAGATATATCTGTATATGTTATATTACATTGTATCACATATTATATGTTATATTACATTGTATCACATATACAGTATAGCGGTATATCGAGATATATCTGTATATGTTACATTACATTGTATCACATATGCAGTATAGCGGTATATCGAGATATATCTGTATATGTTATATTACATTGTATCACATATGCAGTATAGCGGTATATCGAGATATATCTGTATATGTTATATTACATTGTATGATATATGCAGTATAGCGGTATATCGAGATATATCTGTATATGTTACATTACATTGTATCACATATACAGTATAGCGGTATATCGAGATATATCTGTATATGTTATATTACATTGTATCACATATACAGTATAGCGGTATATCGAGATATATCTGTATATGTTACATTACATTGTATCACATACGCAGTATAGCGGTATATCGAGATATATCTGTATATGTTATATTACATTGTATCACATATGCAGTATAGCGGTATATCGAGACATATCTGTATATGTTATATTACATTGTATCACATATGCAGTATAGCGGTATATCGAGACATAACTGTATATGTTATATTACATTGTATCACATATACAGTATAGCGGTATATCGAGATATAACTGTATATGTTATATTACATTGTATCACATATACAGTATAGCGGTATATCGAGATATATCTGTATATGTTATATTACATTGTATCACATATGCAATATAGCGGTATATCGAGACATAGCTGTATATGTTATATTACATTGTATCACATATGCAGTATAGCGGTATATCGAGATATAACTGTATATGTTATATTACATTGTATCACATATACAATATAGCGGTATATCGAGATATAACTGTATATGTTATATTACATTGTATCACATATGCAGTATAGCGGTATATCGAGATATATCTGTATATGTTACATTACATTGTATCACATACGCAGTATAGCGGTATATCGAGATATATCTGTATATGTTATATTACATTGTATCACATACACAGTATAGCGGTATATCGAGATATATCTGTATATGTTATATTACATTGTATCACATACACAGTATAGCGGTATATCGAGATATATCTGTATATGTTATATTACATTGTATCACATATACAGTATAGTGGTATATCGAAATATATCTGTATATGTTATATTACATTGTATGATATATGCAGTATAGCGGTATATCGAGATATATCTGTATATGTTATATTACATTGTATCACATATTATATGTTATATTACATTGTATCACATATACAGTATAGCGGTATATCGAGATATATCTGTATATGTTACATTACATTGTATCACATATGCAGTATAGCGGTATATCGAGATATATCTGTATATGTTATATTACATTGTATCACATACACAGTATAGCGGTATATCGAGATATATCTGTATATGTTATATTACATTGTATCACATATACAGTATCGCGGTATATCGAGATATATCTGTATATGTTATATTACATTGTATCACATACACAGTATAGCGGTATATCGAGATATATCTGTATATGTTATATTACATTGTATCACATATACAGTATAGCGGTATATCGAGATATATCTATATATGTTATATTACATTGTATGACATATGCAGTATAGCGGTATATCGAGATATATCTGTATATGTTATATTACATTGTATCACATATTATATGTTATATTACATTGTATCACATATACAGTATAGCGGTATATCGAGATATATCTGTATATGTTATATTACATTGTATCACATATGCAGTATAGCGGTATATCGAGATATCTCTGTATATGTTATATTACATTGTATCACATACACAGTACAGCGGTATATCGAGATATATCTGTATATGTTACATTACATTGTATCACATATACAGTATAGCGGTATATCGAGATATATCTGTATATGTTATATTACATTGTATCACATATACAGTATAGCGGTATATCGAGATATATCTGTATATGTTATATTACATTGTATCACATATACAGTATAGCGGTATATCGAGATATATCTGTATATGTTATATTACATTGTATCACATATTATATGTTATATTACATTGTATCACATATACAGTATAGCGGTATATCGAGATATATCTGTATATGTTATATTACATTGTATCACATACACAGTATAGCGGTATATCGAGATATATCTGTATATGTTATATTACATTGTATCACATATGCAGTATAGCGGTATATCGAGACATATCTGTATATGTTATATTACATTGTATCACATATGCAGTATAGCGGTATATCGAGATATAACTGTATATGTTATATTACATTGTATCACATATGCAGTATAGCGGTATATCGAGATATATCTGTATATGTTATATTACATTGTATCACATATACAGTATAGCGGTATATCGAGATATATCTGTATATGTTATATTACATTGTATCACATATACAGTATAGCGGTATATCGAGATATAACTGTATATGTTATATTACATTGTATCACATATGCAGTATAGCGGTATATCGAGACATATCTGTATATGTTATATTACATTGTATCACATATGCAGTATAGCGGTATATCGAGACATATCTGTATATGTTATATTACATTATATCACATATGCAGTATAGCGGTATATCGAGACATAACTGTATATGTTATATTACATTGTATCACATATGCAGTATAGCGGTATATCGAGATATATCTGTATATGTTATATTACATTGTATCACATATACAGTATAGCGGTATATCGAGATATATCTGTATATGTTATATTACATTGTATCACATATGCAGTATAGCGGTATATCGAGATATATCTGTATATGTTATATTACATTGTATCACATATGCAGTATAGCGGTATATCGAGATATATCTGTATATGTTATATTACATTGTATCACATATACAGTATAGCGGTATATCGAGATATAACTGTATATGTTACATTACATTGTATCACATATACAGTATAGCGGTATATCGAGATATATCTGTATATGTTATATTACATTGTATCACATATACAGTATAGCGGTATATCGAGATATATCTGTATATGTTATATTACATTGTATCACATATACAGTATAGCGGTATATCGAGATATATCTGTATATGTTATATTACATTGTATCACATATGCAGTATAGCGGTATATCGAGATATATCTGTATATGTTATATTACATTGTATGATATATGCAGTATAGCGGTATATCGAGATATATCTGTATATGTTATATTACATTGTATCACATATTATATGTTATATTACATTGTATCACATATACAGTATAGCGGTATATCGAGATATATCTGTATATGTTACATTACATTGTATCACATATGCAGTATAGCGGTATATCGAGATATATCTGTATATGTTATATTACATTGTATCACATACACAGTATAGCGGTATATCGAGATATATCTGTATATGTTATATTACATTGTATCACATACACAGTATAGCGGTATATCGAGATATATCTGTATATGTTATATTACATTGTATCACATACACAGTATAGCGGTATATCGAGATATATCTGTATATGTTATATTACATTGTATCACATACGCAGTATAGCGGTATATCGAGATATATCTGTATATGTTATATTACATTGTATCACATATACAGTATAGCGGTATATCGAGATATAACTGTATATGTTACATTACATTGTATCACATATACAGTATAGCGGTATATCGAGATATATCTGTATATGTTATATTACATTGTATCACATACACAGTATAGCGGTATATCGAGATATATCTGTATATGTTATATTACATTGTATCACATATACAGTATAGCGGTATATCGAGATATATCTGTATATGTTATATTACATTGTATGACATATGCAGTATAGCGGTATATCGAGATATATCTGTATATGTTACATTACATTGTATCACATATTATATGTTATATTACATTGTATCACATATACAGTATAGCGGTATATCGAGATATAACTGTATATGTTATATTACATTGTATCACATATACAGTATAGCGGTATATCGAGATATATCTGTATATGTTATATTACATTGTATCACATATGCAGTATAGCGGTATATCGAGATATAACTGTATATGTTATATTACATTGTATCACATATACAGTATAGCGGTATATCGAGATATATCTGTATATGTTATATTACATTGTATCACATATGCAGTATAGCGGTATATCGAGATATAACTGTATATGTTATATTACATTGTATCACATATACAGTATAGCGGTATATCGAGATATAACTGTATATGTTATATTACATTGTATCACATATACAGTATAGCGGTATATCGAGATATATCTGTATATGTTATATTACATTGTATCACATATACAGTATAGCGGTATATCGAGATATAACTGTATATGTTATATTACATTGTATCACATATGCAGTATAGCGGTATATCGAGACATATCTGTATATGTTATATTACATTGTATCACATATGCAGTATAGCGGTATATCGAGACATATCTGTATATGTTATATTACATTGTATCACATATGCAGTATAGCGGTATATCGAGATATAACTGTATATGTTATATTACATTGTATCACATATGCAGTATAGCGGTATATCGAGATATATCTGTATATGTTATATTACATTGTATGATATATGCAGTATAGCGGTATATCGAGATATATCTGTATATGTTATATTACATTGTATCACATATTATATGTTATATTACATTGTATCACATATACAGTATAGCGGTATATCGAGATATATCTGTATATGTTACATTACATTGTATCACATATGCAGTATAGCGGTATATCGAGATATATCTGTATATGTTATATTACATTGTATCACATATACAGTATAGCAGTATATCGAGATATATCTGTATATGTTATATTACATTGTATCACATATACAGTATAGCGGTATATCGAGATATATCTGTATATGTTATATTACATTGTATCACATATACAGTATAGCGGTATATCGAGATATATCTGTATATGTTATATTACATTGTATCACATATACAGTATAGCGGTATATCGAGATATATCTGTATATGTTATATTACATTGTATCACATATGCAGTATAGCGGTATATCGAGATATATCTGTATATGTTATATTACATTGTATCACATATTATATGTTATATTACATTGTATCACATATACAGTATAGCGGTATATCGAGATATATCTGTATATGTTATATTACATTGTATCACATATACAGTATAGCGGTATATCGAGATATATCTGTATATGTTATATTACATTGTATGACATATGCAGTATAGCGGTATATCGAGATATATCTGTATATGTTACATTACATTGTATCACATATTATATGTTATATTACATTGTATCACATATACAGTATAGCGGTATATCGAGATATAACTGTATATGTTATATTACATTGTATCACATATACAGTATAGCGGTATATCGAGATATATCTGTATATGTTATATTACATTGTATCACATATGCAGTATAGCGGTATATCGAGATATAACTGTATATGTTATATTACATTGTATCACATATACAGTATAGCGGTATATCGAGATATATCTGTATATGTTATATTACATTGTATCACATATGCAGTATAGCGGTATATCGAGATATATCTGTATATGTTATATTACATTGTATCACATATACAGTATAGCGGTATATCGAGACATAACTGTATATGTTATATTACATTGTATCACATATGCAGTATAGCGGTATATCGAGATATAGCTGTATATGTTATATTACATTGTATCACATATATGTTATATTACATTGTATCACATATACAGTATAGCGGTATATCGAGATATATCTGTATATGTTATATTACATTGTATCACATATACAGTATCGCGGTATATCGAGATATAACTGTATATGTTATATTACATTGTATCACATATGCAGTATAGCGGTATATCGAGATATATCTGTATATGTTATATTACATTGTATCACATACACAGTATAGCGGTATATCGAGATATATCTGTATATGTTATATTACATTGTATCACATATACAGTATCGCGGTATATCGAGATATAACTGTATATGTTATATTACATTGTATCACATATACAGTATAGCGGTATATCGAGATATATCTGTATATGTTATATTACATTGTATCACATATGCAGTATAGCGGTATATCGAGATATATCTGTATATGTTATATTACATTGTATCACATATATGTTATATTACATTGTATCACATATGCAGTATAGCGGTATATCGAGATATATCTGTATATGTTATATTACATTGTATCACATATATGTTATATTACATTGTATCACATATACAGTATAGCGGTATATCGAGATATAACTGAATATGTTACATTACATTGTATCACATATACAGTATAGCGGTATATCGAGATATATCTGTATATGTTATATTACATTGTATCACATATACAGTATAGCGGTATATCGAGATATATCTGTATATGTTATATTACATTGTATCACATATACAGTATAGTGGTATATCGAGATATATCTGTATATGTTATATTACATTGTATGATATATGCAGTATAGCGGTATATCGAGATATATCTGTATATGTTACATTACATTGTATCACATATGCAGTATAGCGGTATATCGAGATATATCTGTATATGTGACATTACATTGTATCACATATGCAGTATAGCGGTATATCGAGATATATCTGTATATGTTATATTACATTGTATCACATACACAGTATAGCGGTATATCGAGATATATCTGTATATGTTATATTACATTGTATCACATATACAGTATAGCGGTATATCGAGATATATCTGTATATGTTATATTACATTGTATGACATGCAGTATAGCGGTATATCGAGATATATCTGTATATGTTATATTACATTGTATCACATATTATATGTTATATTACATTGTATCACATATACAGTATAGTGGTATATCGAGATATATCTGTATATGTTATATTACATTGTATCACATACACAGTATAGCGGTATATCGAGATATATCTGTATATGTTACATTACATTGTATCACATATACAGTATAGCGGTATATCGAGATATATCTGTATATGTTATATTACATTGTATCACATATACAGTATAGCGGTATATCGAGATATATCTGTAAATGTTATATTACATTGTATCACATATGCAGTATAGCGGTATATCGAGATATATCTGTATATGTTATATTACATTGTATCACATATGCAGTATAGCGGTATATCGAGATATATCTGTATATGTTATATTACATTGTATCACATATACAGTATAGCGGTATATCGAGACATATCTGTATATGTTATATTACATTGTATCACATATACAGTATAGCGGTATATCGAGATATATCTGTATATGTTATATTACATTGTATCACATATACAGTATAGTGGTATATCGAGATATATCTGTATATGTTATATTACATTGTATGATATATGCAGTATAGCGGTATATCGAGATATATCTGTATATGTTATATTACATTGTATCACATATTATATGTTATATTACATTGTATCACATATACAGTATAGCGGTATATCGAGATATATCTGTATATGTTACATTACATTGTATCACATATGCAGTATAGCGGTATATCGAGATATATCTGTATATGTTATATTACATTGTATCACATACACAGTATAGCGGTATATCGAGATATATCTGTATATGTTATATTACATTGTATCACATATACAGTATCGCGGTATATCGAGATATATCTGTATATGTTATATTACATTGTATCACATATTATATGTTATTTTACATTGTATCACATATACAGTATAGCGGTATATCGAGATATATCTGTATATGTTACATTACATTGTATCACATATGCAGTATAGCGGTATATCGAGATATATCTGTATATGTTATATTACATTGTATCACATATGCAGTATAGCGGTATATCGAGATATATCTGTATATTTTATATTACATTGTATCACATATACAGTATAGCGGTATATCGAGATATATCTGTATATGTTATATTACATTGTATCACATATACAGTATAGCGGTATATCGAGATATATCTGTATATGTTATATTACATTGTATCACATATGCAGTATAGCGGTATATCGAGATATATCTGTATATGTTATATTACATTGTATCACATATTATATGTTATATTACATTGTATCACATATACAGTATAGCGGTATATCGAGATATATCTGTATATGTTATATTACATTGTATCACATACACAGTATAGCGGTATATCGAGATATATCTGTATATGTTATATTACATTGTATCACATACGCAGTATAGCGGTATATCGAGACATATCTGTATATGTTATATTACATTGTATCACATATGCAGTATAGCGGTATATCGAGATATAACTGTATATGTTATATTACATTGTATCACATATACAGTATAGCGGTATATCGAGATATATCTGTATATGTTATATTACATTGTATCACATATACAGTATAGCGGTATATCGAGATATAACTGTATATGTTATATTACATTGTATCACATATACAGTATAGCGGTATATCGAGATATATCTGTATATGTTATATTACATTGTATCACATACGCAGTATAGCGGTATATCGAGACATATCTGTATATGTTATATTACATTGTATCACATATGCAGTATAGCGGTATATCGAGATATAACTGTATATGTTATATTACATTGTATCACATATACAGTATAGCGGTATATCGAGATATATCTGTATATGTTATATTACATTGTATCACATATACAGTATAGCGGTATATCGAGATATAACTGTATATGTTATATTACATTGTATCACATATACAGTATAGCGGTATATCGAGATATATCTGTATATGTTATATTACATTGTATCACATATACAGTATAGCGGTATATCGAGATATATCTGTATATGTTATATTACATTGTATCACATATGCAGTATAGCGGTATATCGAGACATATCTGTATATGTTATATTACATTGTATCACATATGCAGTATAGCGGTATATCGAGACATAACTGTATATGTTATATTACATTGTATCACATATGCAGTATAGCGGTATATCGAGACATAACTGTATATGTTATATTACATTGTATCACATATACAGTATAGCGGTATATCGAGACATAACTGTATATGTTATATTACATTGTATCACATATACAGTATAGCGGTATATCGAGATATATCTGTATATGTTATATTACATTGTATCACATATACAGTATAGCGGTATATCGAGATATATCTGTATATGTTATATTACATTGTATCACATATGCAGTATAGCGGTATATCGAGATATATCTGTATATGTTATATTACATTGTATCACATATACAGTATAGCGGTATATCGAGATATATCTGTATATGTTATATTAAATTGTATCACATAATATATGTTATATTACATTGTATCACATATACAGTATAGCGGTATATCGAGATATATCTGTATATGTTACATTACATTGTATCACATATGCAGTATAGCGGTATATCGAGATATATCTGTATATGTTATATTACATTGTATCACATACACAGTATAGCGGTATATCGAGATATATCTGTATATGTTATATTACATTGTATCACATACACAGTATAGCGGTATATCGAGATATATCTGTATATGTTATATTACATTGTATCACATACACAGTATAGCGGTATATCGAGATATATCTGTATATGTTATATTACATTGTATCACATATACAGTATAGCGGTATATCGAGATATAACTGTATATGTTATATTACATTGTATCACATATACAGTATAGCGGTATATCGAGATATATCTGTATATGTTATATTACATTGTATCACATACACAGTATAGCGGTATATCGAGATATATCTGTATATGTTACATTACATTGTATCACATACACAGTATAGCGGTATATCGAGATATATCTGTATATGTTATATTACATTGTATCACATACACAGTATAGCGGTATATCGAGATATATCTGTATATGTTATATTACATTGTATCACATATACAGTATAGCGGTATATCGAGATATATCTGTATATGTTATATTACATTGTATCACATATACAGTATAGCGGTATATCGAGATATATCTGTATATGTTATATTACATTGTATCACATACACAGTATAGCGGTATATCGAGATATATCTGTATATGTTATATTACATTGTATCACATATGCAGTATAGCGGTATATCGAGATATATCTGTATATGTTATATTACATTGTATCACATACACAGTATAGCGGTATATCGAGATATATCTGTATACACCAGGACGCTCTGTGTAAAGAAATATACTATTGGTAAGAGAAAGCCCTCGCATTTCCCATTAAGATCAGAGTCTGTGGCTCAGCTATTAGGGTGTCCGCTCTCCATACACAAGGTCCTGCTATTCAGGAGGGTCAGAAAGATTTCTGACAACCAATATGGCTACCACCACAGCTTCTACAGGGGTTGTCACTCAGCTTTCTTGGACTCCTGAAAGGCAGATCTGCAGTGTGACGACTGACATGTCAAATGTGCAGGACTCTAGGAAAGTTGGGTATAAACCTTCTGATGGGTGACCATCTTCTTGTCCTTCTTCACAGTCCTATCCAAGGAAGGTCGCAGCCCCCGACCCTATATGTTCACCATCCACTCCCAGCAGATGTCGCACCCATCCCAGGCGCTGGATGTGGCGGCCGATTCTCAGGAGGAGCTGAATGATTGGATTGCAAAAATCCGTGAGGCCACTCAAAATGCAGACGCCCGGGTGAGGTCACTGATAAAACTGTAATACATCTCCTGTACACAAGGGGGCACTGCTTACCACAGCACAGTATAGAAAGTGGCAGGGGCTCCTCTCATTGCTGCTTCTCCTGACAACCACCTTCCTGACAAATGTAATTGATGAACACAGTTGTCAGATACGGGTTCCAGGAGGACCTTTCACCTGCTCCACAAACTCCAGCTCTTTTCATAATAGCCCCCCCTCCATTGATTCCAGTGCAGTTGGAATCTTTTCTTTCACCCCCACCATTCATTAGCAATAAGTGCTGGTAGTTTTGGTGTGTGATATGTGAACTAGACTCCCTAATGTCAAGTGGGCAATGTCAGGCAGGAGCAGGCAAGGGGTATTACACAGAGCTCTGACACGGTCTGTCTCTGATTGGAGCTCTGAGTCACGCCCCTTGCCTGCTCCTGTCTGACATCACCCACTTGACATTAGGGAGTCTAGTTCACATATCAGGCACCAAAACTATCAGCACTGATGGCTCAGGATCGGTGGGGTCAAGAGAGAAAATTCCAACTGTGCCAGAATTGCTGGTGGTGGAGAAAGGTCCTCTTTAAATCAAAGCCAGAAGTGGATACAAACTGCATCAAAACTGCGCATGTGAATCTAGCCCAATCGGAACTGTGGATGCCAGGTGAATGTGTGAAGCATTGTAATATAACCTAGTAGGGAGAGGGTCATCTGACCCGGCAGCTGGCAGTCCAACTTTCCCAAATCTTCAGAAACCTCTTTAGTCTTCACAACATCCATCTAGCGTAATATTGTAATTTGGTGAGGAGGAGGGAGATGCAGCTGCAGTTACTCTATGTTTCCTGTGGGGGTGGTAGAGCAGCGGGAGGAGAACATCAGCTCACAAACAGCTCTGACCTCAAACCATATGGTGTTGTACAACATGTGGACGGAGAAACCCCAAAATCTGTAGCATGTCCGGCTCCACTACATGTAATCTTATCTGCAGCTCCAGGTCAGCTCGGGCGTCTCATGTAATGTCTTATTCTTACAGATGCAGGAAGGGAAGATTATGGAGCGGAGGAAGAAGATTGCTCTGGAGCTGTCTGAGCTGGTCGTGTACTGCCGCCCCGTACCCTTTGATGAAGAAAGTAAGAAAGAGCTCAGGCGACTGACTACAGGTCCTGATAGTGGAAGAGAAGAAATCCGGCCATACCTTTCAGAGGCTGACTGAGTATATCTGATGATGAGCTTTCGAGAGTACTAAGGATTCTAAGATCCTTTGAAGATCCAGGTCTTGTGTGTGTATACATAGTGTGAATTTTCAGTTTCTAGCATTACACCATGTCTGAAGAAGAGAGCTAGTACTCTCGAAAGCTCACCATCAAATATACTCAGTTAGCCTCTAAAAGGTATCGCCTGATTTCTTCCACTACTTTCTATGGATAACACGGTACAACATTATACTACAGGTCCTGTTAGAAATCTGAACACACAAAATAATCCAGACTGCAGTACCAGACACAACCACTGGGGGCACAACTGCCTTCTCCAAGTAACACCAGATTGTAAATATACAGCCCCAGAAATTGGGTAATGAAACATTGAGCAGTCAGCAGAGCGCCCCCTTCAGTACTGTCCTGTGGTAATGCAGTAGGTCTCAGGCAGAGTCGCCCTGTTTCCAGCAGATGTGTGACCCGTAGGTCATCCGTTGTCAGCTCTTGTGGAAGCATCTGGTGTAATACCGGGCATCCTGCGAACACTCCCTTATATTATACCGCCTGAGCGGGCACATTCCTAAGTGTAGTGTCATGTAGATTTATATAATATATATGATATATACTAGTATATGATACACTATAACAGCCAGACAGTATACAGGTGAGTGTAGTGTAGACATATACCAGTATATAATATATATACACTATAACAGCCGGACAGTATACAGGTGAGTGTAGTGTAGACATATACCAGTATATAATATATATACACTATAACAGCCGGACAGTATACAGGTGAGTGTAGTGTAGACATATACTAGTATATAATATATATACACTATAACAGCCGGACAGTATACAGGTGAGTGTAGTGTAGACATATACCAGTATATAATATATAATACACTATAACAGCCGGACAGTATACAGGTGAGTGTAGTGTAGACATATACCAGTATATAATATATATACACTATAACAGCCGGACAGTATACAGGTGAGTGTAGTGTAGACATATACCAGTATATAATATATATACACTATAACAGCCGGACAGTATACAGGTGAGTGTAGTGTAGACATATACCAGTATATAATATATAATACACTATAACAGCCGGACAGTATACAGGTGAGTGTAGTGTAGACATATACCAGTATATAATATATAATACACTATAACAGCCGGACAGTATACAGGTGAGTGTAGTGTAGACATATACCAGTATATAATATATAATACACTATAACAGCCGGACAGTATACAGGTGAGTGTAGTGTAGACATATACCAGTATATAATATATAATACACTATAACAGCCGGACAGTATACAGGTGAGTGTAGTGTAGACATATACCAGTATATAATATATATACACTATAACAGCCGGACAGTATACAGGTGAGTGTAGTGTAGACATATACTAGTATATAATATATATACACTATAACAGCCGGACAGTATACAGGTGAGTGTAGTGTAGACATATACCAGTATATAATATATAATACACTATAACAGCCGGACAGTATACAGGTGAGTGTAGTGTAGACATATACCAGTATATAATATATAATACACTATAACAGCCGGACAGTATACAGGTGAGTGTAGTGTAGACATATACCAGTATATAATATATAATACACTATAACAGCCGGACAGTATACAGGTGAGTGTAGTGTAGACATATACCAGTATATAATATATATACACTATAACAGCCGGACAGTATACAGGTGAGTGTAGTGTAGACATATACCAGTATATAATATATAATACACTATAACAGCCGGACAGTATACAGGGGGGGTGAGTGTAGTGTAGACATATACCAGTATATAATATATAATACACTATAACAGCCGGACAGTATACAGGTGAGTGTAGTGTAGACATATACCAGTATATAATATATATACACTATAACAGCCGGACAGTATACAGGTGAGTGTAGTGTAGACATATACCAGTATATAATATATAATACACTATAACAGCCGGACAGTATACAGGTGAGTGTAGTGTAGACATATACCAGTATATAATATATAATACACTATAACAGCCGGACAGTATACAGGTGAGTGTAGTGTAGACATATACCAGTATATAATATATAATACACTATAACAGCCGGACAGTATACAGGTGAGTGTAGTGTAGACATATACCAGTATATAATATATATACACTATAACAGCCGGACAGTATACAGGTGAGTGTAGTGTAGACATATACCAGTATATAATATATATACACTATAACAGCCGGACAGTATACAGGTGAGTGTAGTGTAGACATATACCAGTATATAATATATAATACACTATAACAGCCGGACAGTATACAGGTGAGTGTAGTGTAGACATATACCAGTATATAATATATAATACGCTATAACAGCCGGACAGTATACAGGTGAGTGTAGTGTAGACATATACCAGTATATAATATATATACACTATAACAGCCGGACAGTATACAGGTGAGTGTAGTGTAGACATATACCAGTATATAATATATATACACTATAACAGCCGGACAGTATACAGGTGAGTGTAGTGTAGACATATACCAGTATATAATATATATACACTATAACAGCCGGACAGTATACAGGTGAGTGTAGTGTAGACATATACCAGTATATAATATATATACACTATAACAGCCGGACAGTATACAGGTGAGTGTAGTGTAGACATATACCAGTATATAATATATATACACTATAACAGCCGGACAGTATACAGGTGAGTGTAGTGTAGACATATACCAGTATATAATATATATACACTATAACAGCCGGACAGTATACAGGTGAGTGTAGTGTAGACATATACCAGTATATAATATATATACACTATAACAGCCGGACAGTATACAGGTGAGTGTAGTGTAGACATATACCAGTATATAATATATATACACTATAACAGCCGGACAGTATACAGGTGAGTGTAGTGTAGACATATACCAGTATATAATATATATACACTATAACAGCCGGACAGTATACAGGTGAGTGTAGTGTAGACATATACTAGTATATAATATATATACACTATAACAGCCGGACAGTATACAGGTGAGTGTAGTGTAGACATATACCAGTATATAATATATATACACTATAACAGCCGGACAGTATACAGGTGAGTGTAGTGTAGACATATACCAGTATATAATATATAATACACTATAACAGCCGGACAGTATACAGGTGAGTGTAGTGTAGACATATACCAGTATATAATATATATACACTATAACAGCCGGACAGTATACAGGTGAGTGTAGTGTAGACATATACCAGTATATAATATATATACACTATAACAGCCGGACAGTATACAGGTGAGTGTAGTGTAGACATATACCAGTATATAATATATATACACTATAACAGCCGGACAGTATAAGGTGAGTGTAGTGTAGACATATACCAGTATATAATATATATACACTATAACACCGGACAGTATACAGGTGAGTGTAGTGTAGACATATACCAGTATATAATATATATACACTATAACAGCCGGACAGTATACAGGTGAGTGTAGTGTAACATATACCAGTATATAATATATATACACTATAACAGCCGGACAGTATACAGGTGAGTGTAGTGTAGACATATACCAGTATATAATATATATACGCTATAACAGCCGGACAGTATACAGGTGAGTGTAGTGTAGACATATACCAGTATATAATATATATACACTATAACAGCCGGACAGTATACAGGTGAGTGTAGTGTAGACATATACCAGTATATAATATATATACGCTATAACAGCCGGACAGTATACAGGTGAGTGTAGTGTAGACATATACCAGTATATAATATATATACGCTATAACAGCCGGACAGTATACAGGTGAGTGTAGTGTAGACATATACCAGTATATAATATATATATACGCTATAACAGCCGGACAGTATACAGGTGAGTGTAGTGTAGACATATACCAGTATATAATATATATACGCTATAACAGCCGGACAGTATACAGGTGAGTGTAGTGTAGACATATACCAGTATATAATATATATACGCTATAACAGCCGGACAGTATACAGGTGAGTGTAGTGTAGACATATACCAGTATATAATATATAATACACTATAACAGCCGGACAGTATACAGGTGAGTGTAGTGTAGACATATACCAGTATATAATATATATACGCTATAACAGCCGGACAGTATACAGGTGAGTGTAGTGTAGACATATACCAGTATATAATATATATACGCTATAACAGCCGGACAGTATACAGGTGAGTGTAGTGTAGACATATACCAGTATATAATATATATACACTATAACAGCCGGACAGTATACAGGTGAGTGTAGTGTAGACATATACCAGTATATAATATATATACGCTATAACAGCCGGACAGTATACAGGTGAGTGTAGTGTAGACATATACCAGTATATAATATATAATACACTATAACAGCCGGACAGTATACAGGTGAGTGTAGTGTAGACATATACCAGTATATAATATATATACGCTATAACAGCCGGACAGTATACAGGTGAGTGTAGTGTAGACATATACCAGTATATAATATATATACGCTATAACAGCCGGACAGTATACAGGTGAGTGTAGTGTAGACATATACCAGTATATAATATATAATACACTATAACAGCCGGACAGTATACAGGTGAGTGTAGTGTAGACATATACCAGTATATAATATATAATACACTATAACAGCCGGACAGTATACAGGTGAGTGTAGTGTAGACATATACCAGTATATAATATATAATACACTATAACAGCCGGACAGTATACAGGTGAGTGTAGTGTAGACATATACCAGTATATAATATATAATACACTATAACAGCCGGACAGTATACAGGTGAGTGTAGTGTAGACATATACCAGTATATAATATATAATACACTATAACAGCCGGACAGTATACAGGTGAGTGTAGTGTAGACATATACCAGTATATAATATATAATACACTATAACAGCCGGACAGTATACAGGTGAGTGTAGTGTAGACATATACCAGTATATAATATATATACACTATAACAGCCGGACAGTATACAGGTGAGTGTAGTGTAGACATATACCAGTATATAATATATATACACTATAACAGCCGGACAGTATACAGGTGAGTGTAGTGTAGACATATACCAGTATATAATATATATACACTATAACAGCCGGACAGTATACAGGTGAGTGTAGTGTAGACATATACCAGTATATAATATATATACACTATAACAGCCGGACAGTATACAGGTGAGTGTAGTGTAGACATATACCAGTATATAATATATATACACTATAACAGCCGGACAGTATACAGGTGAGTGTAGTGTAGACATATACCAGTATATAATATATAATACACTATAACAGCCGGACAGTATACAGGTGAGTGTAGTGTAGACATATACCAGTATATAATATATATACACTATAACAGCCGGACAGTATACAGGTGAGTGTAGTGTAGACATATACCAGTATATAATATATAATACACTATAACAGCCGGACAGTATACAGGTGAGTGTAGTGTAGACATATACCAGTATATAATATATAATACACTATAACAGCCGGACAGTATACAGGTGAGTGTAGTGTAGACATATACCAGTATATAATATATAATACACTATAACAGCCGGACAGTATACAGGTGAGTGTAGTGTAGACATATACCAGTATATAATATATAATACACTATAACAGCCGGACAGTATACAGGTGAGTGTAGTGTAGACATATACCAGTATATAATATATAATACACTATAACAGCCGGACAGTATACAGGTGAGTGTAGTGTAGACATATACCAGTATATAATATATAATACACTATAACAGCCGGACAGTATACAGGTGAGTGTAGTGTAGACATATACCAGTATATAATATATATACACTATAACAGCCGGACAGTATACAGGTGAGTGTAGTGTAGACATATACCAGTATATAATATATATACACTATAACAGCCGGACAGTATACAGGTGAGTGTAGTGTAGACATATACCAGTATATAATATATAATACACTATAACAGCCGGACAGTATACAGGTGAGTGTATTGACATGTAGACATATACCAGTATATAATATATATACACTATAACAGCCGGACAGTATACAGGTGAGTGTAGTGTAGACATATACCAGTATATAATATATATACACTATAACAGCCGGACAGTATACAGGTGAGTGTAGTGTAGACATATACCAGTATATAATATATATACACTATAACAGCCGGACAGTATACAGGTGAGTGTAGTGTAGACATATACCAGTATATAATATATATACGCTATAACAGCCGGACAGTATACAGGTGAGTGTAGTGTAGACATATACCAGTATATAATATATATACACTATAACAGCCGGACAGTATACAGGTGAGTGTAGTGTAGACATATACCAGTATATAATATATATACACTATAACAGCCGGACAGTATACAGGTGAGTGTAGTGTAGACATATACCAGTATATAATATATAATACACTATAACAGCCGGACAGTATACAGGTGAGTGTAGTGTAGACATATACCAGTATATAATATATATACACTATAACAGCCGGACAGTATACAGGTGAGTGTAGTGTAGACATATACCAGTATATAATATATATACACTATAACAGCCGGACAGTATACAGGTGAGTGTAGTGTAGACATAAACCAGTATATAATATATATACACTATAACAGCCGGACAGTATACAGGTGAGTGTAGTGTAGCATATACCAGTATATAATATATATACACTATAACAGCCGGACAGTATACAGGTGAGTGTAGTGTAGACATATACCAGTATATAATATATATACACTATAACAGCCGGACAGTATACAGGTGAGTGTAGTGTAGACATATACCAGTATATAATATATATACACTATAACAGCCGGACAGTATACAGGTGAGTGTAGTGTAGACATATACCAGTATATAATATATATACACTATAACAGCCGGACAGTATACAGGTGAGTGTAGTGTAGACATATACCAGTATATAATATATATACACTATAACAGCCGGACAGTATACAGGTGAGTGTAGTGTAGACATATACCAGTATATAATATATATACACTATAACAGCCGGACAGTATACAGGTGAGTGTAGTGTAGACATATACCAGTATATAATATATATACACTATAACAGCCGGACAGTATACAGGTGAGTGTAGTGTAGACATATACCAGTATATAATATATAATACACTATAACAGCCGGACAGTATACAGGTGAGTGTAGTGTAGACATATACCAGTATATAATATATAATACACTATAACAGCCGGACAGTATACAGGTGAGTGTAGTGTAGACATATACCAGTATATAATATATAATACACTATAACAGCCGGACAGTATACAGGTGAGTGTAGTGTAGACATATACTAGTATATAATATATAATACACTATAACAGCCGGACAGTATACAGGTGAGTGTAGTGTAGACATATACCAGTATATAATATATAATACACTATAACAGCCGGACAGTATACAGGTGAGTGTAGTGTAGACATATACCAGTATATAATATATATACACTATAACAGCCGGACAGTATACAGGTGAGTGTAGTGTAGACATATACCAGTATATAATATATAATACACTATAACAGCCGGACAGTATACAGGTGAGTGTAGTGTAGACATATACCAGTATATAATATATAATACACTATAACAGCCGGACAGTATACAGGTGAGTGTAGTGTAGACATATACCAGTATATAATATATAATACACTATAACAGCCGGACAGTATACAGGTGAGTGTAGTGTAGACATATACCAGTATATAATATATATACACTATAACAGCCGGACAGTATACAGGTGAGTGTAGTGTAGACATATACCAGTATATAATATATATACACTATAACAGCCGGACAGTATACAGGTGAGTGTAGTGTAGACATATACCAGTATATAATATATATACACTATAACAGCCGGACAGTATACAGGTGAGTGTAGTGTAGACATATACCAGTATATAATATATAATACACTATAACAGCCGGACAGTATACAGGTGAGTGTAGTGTAGACATATACCAGTATATAATATATAATACACTATAACAGCCGGACAGTATACAGGTGAGTGTAGTGTAGACATATACCAGTATATAATATATAATACACTATAACAGCCGGACAGTATACAGGTGAGTGTAGTGTAGACATATACCAGTATATAATATATAATACACTATAACAGCCGGACAGTATACAGGTGAGTGTAGTGTAGACATATACCAGTATATAATATATATACACTATAACAGCCGGACAGTATACAGGTGAGTGTAGTGTAGACATATACCAGTATATAATATATATACACTATAACAGCCGGACAGTATACAGGTGAGTGTAGTGTAGACATATACCAGTATATAATATATATACACTATAACAGCCGGACAGTATACAGGTGAGTGTAGTGTAGACATATACCAGTATATAATATATAATACACTATAACAGCCGGACAGTATACAGGTGAGTGTAGTGTAGACATATACCAGTATATAATATATATACACTATAACAGCCGGACAGTATACAGGTGAGTGTAGTGTAGACATATACCAGTATATAATATATAATACACTATAACAGCCGGACAGTATACAGGTGAGTGTAGTGTAGACATATACCAGTATATAATATATATATACACTATAACAGCCGGACAGTATACAGGTGAGTGTAGTGTAGACATATACTAGTATATAATATATATACACTATAACAGCCGGACAGTATACAGGTGAGTGTAGTGTAGACATATACCAGTATATAATATATATACACTATAACAGCCGGACAGTATACAGGTGAGTGTAGTGTAGACATATACCAGTATATAATATATATACACTATAACAGCCGGACAGTATACAGGTGAGTGTAGTGTAGACATATACCAGTATATAATATATATACACTATAACAGCCGGACAGTATACAGGTGAGTGTAGTGTAGACATATACCAGTATATAATATATATACACTATAACAGCCGGACAGTATACAGGTGAGTGTAGTGTAGACATATACCAGTATATAATATATATACACTATAACAGCCGGACAGTATACAGGTGAGTGTAGTGTAGACATATACCAGTATATAATATATATACACTATAACAGCCGGACAGTATACAGGTGAGTGTAGTGTAGACATATACCAGTATATAATATATAATACACTATAACAGCCGGACAGTATACAGGTGAGTGTAGTGTAGACATATACCAGTATATAATATATAAATTACACTATAACAGCCGGACAGTATACAGGTGAGTGTAGTGTAGACATATACCAGTATATAATATATATACACTATAACAGCCGGACAGTATACAGGTGAGTGTAGTGTAGACATATACCAGTATATAATATATATACACTATAACAGCCGGACAGTATACAGGTGAGTGTAGTGTAACATATACCAGTATATAATATATATACACTATACCCCCCGGTCTTTTACTGGTGTTTTTGTGTCATATACCAGTATATAATATATATACATACACTATAACAGCCGGACAGTATACAGGTGAGTGTAGTGTAGACATATACCAGTATATAATATATATACACTATAACAGCCGGACAGTATACAGGTGAGTGTAGTGTAGACATATACCAGTATATAATATATAATACACTATAACAGCCGGACAGTATACAGGTGAGTGTAGTGTAGACATATACCAGTATATAATATATATACACTATAACAGCCGGACAGTATACAGGTGAGTGTAGTGTAGACATATACCAGTATATAATATATATACACTATAACAGCCGGACAGTATACAGGTGAGTGTAGTGTAGACATATACCAGTATATAATATATATACACTATAACAGCCGGACAGTATACAGGTGAGTGTAGTGTAGACATATACCAGTATATAATATATATACACTATAACAGCCGGACAGTATACAGGTGAGTGTAGTGTAGACATATACCAGTATATAATATATATACACTATAACAGCCGGACAGTATACAGGTGAGTGTAGTGTAGACATATACCAGTATATAATATATATACACTATAACAGCCGGACAGTATACAGGTGGAGTGTAGTGTAGACATATACCAGTATATAATATATATACACTATAACAGCCGGACAGTATACAGGTGAGTGTAGTGTAGACATATACCAGTATATAATATATATACACTATAACAGCCGGACAGTATACAGGTGAGTGTAGTGTAGACATATACCAGTATATAATATATATACACTATAACAGCCGGACAGTATACAGGTGAGTGTAGTGTAGACATATACCAGTATATAATATATATACACTATAACAGCCGGACAGTATACAGGTGAGTGTAGTGTAGACATATACCAGTATATAATATATATACACTATAACAGCCGGACAGTATACAGGTGAGTGTAGTGTAGACATATACCAGTATATAATATATATACACTATAACAGCCGGACAGTATACAGGTGAGTGTAGTGTAGACATATACCAGTATATAATATATATACACTATAACAGCCGGACAGTATACAGGTGAGTGTAGTGTAGACATATACCAGTATATAATATATATACACTATAACAGCCGGACAGTATACAGGTGAGTGTAGTGTAGACATATACCAGTATATAATATATATACACTATAACAGCCGGACAGTATACAGGTGAGTGTAGTGTAGACATATACCAGTATATAATATATATACACTATAACAGCCGGACAGTATACAGGTGAGTGTAGTGTAGACATATACCAGTATATAATATATATACACTATAACAGCCGGACAGTATACAGGTGAGTGTAGTGTAGACATATACCAGTATATAATATATATACACTATAACAGCCGGACAGTATACAGGTGAGTGTAGTGTAGACATATACCAGTATATAATATATATACACTATAACAGCCGGACAGTATACAGGTGAGTGTAGTGTAGACATATACCAGTATATAATATATATACACTATAACAGCCGGACAGTATACAGGTGAGTGTAGTGTAGACATATACCAGTATATAATATATATACACTATAACAGCCGGACAGTATACAGGTGAGTGTAGTGTAGACATATACCAGTATATAATATATATACACTATAACAACCGGACAGTATACAGGTGAGTGTAGTGTAGACATATACCAGTATATAATATATATACACTATAACAGCCGGACAGTATACAGGTGAGTGTAGTGTAGACATATACCAGTATATAATATATATACACTATAACAGCCGGACAGTATACAGGTGAGTGTAGTGTAGACATATACCAGTATATAATATATATACACTATAACAGCCGGACAGTATACAGGTGAGTGTAGTGTAGACATATACCAGTATATAATATATATACACTATAACAGCCGGACAGTATACAGGTGAGTGTAGTGTAGACATATACCAGTATATAATATATATACACTATAACAGCCGGACAGTATACAGGTGAGTGTAGTGTAGACATATACCAGTATATAATATATAATACACTATAACAGCCGGACAGTATACAGGTGAGTGTAGTGTAGACATATACCAGTATATAATATATATACACTATAACAGCCGGACAGTATACAGGTGAGTGTAGTGTAGACATATACCAGTATATAATATATAATACACTATAACAGCCGGACAGTATACAGGTGAGTGTAGTGTAGACATATACCAGTATATAATATATATACACTATAACAGCCGGACAGTATACAGGTGAGTGTAGTGTAGACATATACCAGTATATAATATATATACACTATAACAGCCGGACAGTATACAGGTGAGTGTAGTGTAGACATATACCAGTATATAATATATATACACTATAACAGCCGGACAGTATACAGGTGAGTGTAGTGTAGACATATACCAGTATATAATATATATACACTATAACAGCCGGACAGTATACAGGTGAGTGTAGTGTAGACATATACCAGTATATAATATATATACACTATAACAGCCGGACAGTATACAGGTGAGTGTAGTGTAGACATATACTAGTATATAATATATATACACTATAACAGCCGGACAGTATACAGGTGAGTGTAGTGTAGACATATACCAGTATATAATATATATACACTATAACAGCCGGACAGTATACAGGTGAGTGTAGTGTAGACATATACCAGTATATAATATATATACACTATAACAGCCGGACAGTATACAGGTGAGTGTAGTGTAGACATATACCAGTATATAATATATAATACACTATAACAGCCGGACAGTATACAGGTGAGTGTAGTGTAGACATATACCAGTATATAATATATATACACTATAACAGCCGGACAGTATACAGGTGAGTGTAGTGTAGACATATACCAGTATATAATATATATACACTATAACAGCCGGACAGTATACAGGTGAGTGTAGTGTAGACATATACCAGTATATAATATATATACACTATAACAGCCGGACAGTATACAGGTGAGTGTAGTGTAGACATATACCAGTATATAATATATATACACTATAACAGCCGGACAGTATACAGGTGAGTGTAGTGTAGACATATACCAGTATATAATATATATACACTATAACAGCCGGACAGTATACAGGTGAGTGTAGTGTAGACATATACCAGTATATAATATATATACACTATAACAGCCGGACAGTATACAGGTGAGTGTAGTGTAGACATATACCAGTATATAATATATAATACACTATAACAGCCGGACAGTATACAGGTGAGTGTAGTGTAGACATATACCAGATATATATATATATACGTACCTATAACAGCCGGACAGTATACAGGTGAGTGTAGTGTAGACATATACCAGTATATAATATATATACACTATAACAGCCGGACAGTATACAGGTGAGTGTAGTGTAGACATATACCAGTATATAATATATATACACTATAACAGCCGGACAGTATACAGGTGAGTGTAGTGTAGACATATACCAGTATATAATATATATACACTATAACAGCCGGACGCTCAGGTGAGTGTAGTGTAGACAGTATACAGTATATAATATATATACGCTATAACAGCCGGCGTATACAGGTGAGTGTAGTGTAGACATATACCAGTATATAATATATATACACTATAACAGCCGGACAGTATACAGGTGAGTGTAGTGTAGACATATACCAGTATATAATATATATACACTATAACAGCCGGACAGTATACAGGTGAGTGTAGTGTAGACATATACCAGTATATAATATATAGATAACTATAACAGCCGGACAGTATACAGGTGAGTGTAGTGTAGACATATACCAGTATATAATATATATACACTATAACAGCCGGACAGTATACAGGTGAGTGTAGTGTAGACATATACCAGTATATAATATATAATACACTATAACAGCCGGACAGTATACAGGTGAGTGTAGTGTAGACATATACCAGTATATAATATATAATACACTATAACAGCCGGACAGTATACAGGTGAGTGTAGTGTAGACATATACCAGTATATAATATATAATACACTATAACAGCCGGACAGTATACAGGTGAGTGTAGTGTAGACATATACCAGTATATAATATATATACACTATAACAGCCGGACAGTATACAGGTGAGTGTAGTGTAGACATATACCAGTATATAATATATATACACTATAACAGCCGGACAGTATACAGGTGAGTGTAGTGTAGACATATACCAGTATATAATATATATACACTATAACAGCCGGACAGTATACAGGTGAGTGTAGTGTAGACATATACCAGTATATAATATATAATACACTATAACAGCCGGACAGTATACAGGTGAGTGTAGTGTAGACATATACCAGTATATAATATATAATACACTATAACAGCCGGACAGTATACAGGTGAGTGTAGTGTAGACATATACCAGTATATAATATATATACACTATAACAGCCGGACAGTATACAGGTGAGTGTAGTGTAGACATATACCAGTATATAATATATAATACACTATAACAGCCGGACAGTATACAGGTGAGTGTAGTGTAGACATATACCAGTATATAATATATATACACTATAACAGCCGGACAGTATACAGGTGAGTGTAGTGTAGACATATACCAGTATATAATATATATACACTATAACAGCCGGACAGTATACAGGTGAGTGTAGTGTAGACATATACCAGTATATAATATATATACACTATAACAGCCGGACAGTATACAGGTGAGTGTAGTGTAGACATATACCAGTATATAATATATATACACTATAACAGCCGGACAGTATACAGGTGAGTGTAGTGTAGACATATACCAGTATATAATATATATACACTATAACAGCCGGACAGTATACAGGTGAGTGTAGTGTAGACATATACCAGTATATAATATATATACACTATAACAGCCGGACAGTATACAGGTGAGTGTAGTGTAGACATATACCAGTATATAATATATATACACTATAACAGCCGGACAGTATACAGGTGAGTGTAGTGTAGACATATACCAGTATATAATATATATACACTATAACAGCCGGACAGTATACAGGTGAGTGTAGTGTAGACATATACTAGTATATAATATATAATACACTATAACAGCCGGACAGTATACAGGTGAGTGTAGTGTAGACATATACCAGTATATAATATATATACACTATAACAGCCGGACAGTATACAGGTGAGTGTAGTGTAGACATATACCAGTATATAATATATATACACTATAACAGCCGGACAGTATACAGGTGAGTGTAGTGTAGACATATACCAGTATATAATATATATACACTATAACAGCCGGACAGTATACAGGTGAGTGTAGTGTAGACATATACCAGTATATAATATATATACACTATAACAGCCGGACAGTATACAGGTGAGTGTAGTGTAGACATATACCAGTATATAATATATATACACTATAACAGCCGGACAGTATACAGGTGAGTGTAGTGTAGACATATACCAGTATATAATATATATACACTATAACAGCCGGACAGTATACAGGTGAGTGTAGTGTAGACATATACCAGTATATAATATATATACACTATAACAGCCGGACAGTATACAGGTGAGTGTAGTGTAGACATATACCAGTATATAATATATATACACTATAACAGCCGGACAGTATACAGGTGAGTGTAGTGTAGACATATACCAGTATATAATATATATACACTATAACAGCCGGACAGTATACAGGTGAGTGTAGTGTAGACATATATATCAGTATATAAATATATAGTATATAATATATATACACTATAACAGCCGGACAGTATACAGGTGAGTGTAGTGTAGACATATACTAGTATATAATATATATACGCTATAACAGCCGGACAGTATACAGGTGAGTGTAGTGTAGACATATACCAGTATATAATATATATACACTATAACAGCCGGACAGTATACAGGTGAGTGTAGTGTAGACATATACCAGTATATAATATATATACACTATAACAGCCGGACAGTATACAGGTGAGTGTAGTGTAGACATATACCAGTATATAATATATAATACACTATAACAGCCGGACAGTATACAGGTGAGTGTAGTGTAGACATATACCAGTATATAATATATATACGCTATAACAGCCGGACAGTATACAGGTGAGTGTAGTGTAGACATATACCAGTATATAATATATATACACTATAACAGCCGGACAGTATACAGGTGAGTGTAGTGTAGACATATACCAGTATATAATATATATACACTATAACAGCCGGACAGTATACAGGTGAGTGTAGTGTAGACATATACCAGTATATAATATATATACACTATAACAGCCGGACAGTATACAGGTGAGTGTAGTGTAGACATATACCAGTATATAATATATATACACTATAACAGCCGGACAGTATACAGGTGAGTGTAGTGTAGACATATACCAGTATATAATATATATACACTATAACAGCCGGACAGTATACAGGTGAGTGTAGTGTAGACACTATAACAGCCGGCAGTATGTGTATGTACATATAGTATATAATATATATACACTATAACAGCCGGACAGTATACAGGTGAGTGTAGTGTAGACATATACCAGTATATAATATATAATATACACTATAACAGCCGGACAGTATACAGGTGAGTGTAGTGTAGACATATACCAGTATATAATATATATACACTATAACAGCCGGACAGTATACAGGTGAGTGTAGTGTAGACATATACCAGTATATAATATATATACACTATAACAGCCGGACAGTATACAGGTGAGTGTAGTGTAGACATATACCAGTATATAATATATATACACTATAACAGCCGGACAGTATACAGGTGAGTGTAGTGTAGACATATACCAGTATATAATATATATACACTATAACAGCCGGACAGTATACAGGTGAGTGTAGTGTAGACATATACCAGTATATAATATATATACACTATAACAGCCGGACAGTATACAGGTGAGTGTAGTGTAGACATATACCAGTATATAATATATAATACACTATAACAGCCGGACAGTATACAGGTGAGTGTAGTGTAGACATATACCAGTATATAATATATATACACTATAACAGCCGGACAGTATACAGGTGAGTGTAGTGTAGACATATACCAGTATATAATATATATACACTATAACAGCCGGACAGTATACAGGTGAGTGTAGTGTAGACATATACCCAGTATATAATATATATACACTATAACAGCCGGACAGTATACAGGTGAGTGTAGTGTAGACATATACCAGTATATAATATATATACACTATAACAGCCGGACAGTATACAGGTGAGTGTAGTGTAGACATATACCAGTATATAATATATATACACTATAACAGCCGGACAGTATACAGGTGAGTGTAGTGTAGACATATACCAGTATATAATATATATACACTATAACAGCCGGACAGTATACAGGTGAGTGTAGTGTAGACATATACCAGTATATAATATATATACACTATAACAGCCGGACAGTATACAGGTGAGTGTAGTGTAGACATATACCAGTATATAATATATAATACGCTATAACAGCCGGACAGTATACAGGTGAGTGTAGTGTAGACATATACCAGTATATAATATATATACGCTATAACATTGCCGGACAGTATACAGGTGAGTGTAGTGTAGACATATACCAGTATATAATATATATACACTATAACAGCCGGACAGTATACAGGTGAGTGTAGTGTAGACATATACCAGTATATAATATATATATACACTATAACAGCCGGACAGTATACAGGTGAGTGTAGTGTAGACATATACCAGTATATAATATATATACACTATAACAGCCGGACAGTATACGGTGGTGTAGTGTAGACATATATTATAATATATAATACACTATAACAGCCGGACAGTATACAGGTGAGTGTAGTGTAGACATATACCAGTATATAATATATATACACTATAACAGCCGGACAGTATACAGGTGAGTGTAGTGTAGACATATACCAGTATATAATATATATACACTATAACAGCCGGACAGTATACAGGTGAGTGTAGTGTAGACATATACCAGTATATAATATATATATACACTATAACAGCCGGACAGTATACAGGTGAGTGTAGTGTAGACATATACCAGTATATAATATATATACACTATAACAGCCGGACAGTATACAGGTGAGTGTAGTGTAGTGATATATATATAATATACATATACTATCAGGTGTGTGTATGTATATAATATATATACACTATAACAGCCGGACAGTATACAGGTGAGTGTAGTGTAGACATATACCAGTATATAATATATATACACTATAACAGCCGGACAGTATACAGGTGAGTGTAGTGTAGACATATACCAGTATATAATATATATACACTATAACAGCCGGACAGTATACAGGTGAGTGTAGTGTAGACATATACCAGTATATAATATATAATACACTATAACAGCCGGACAGTATACAGGTGAGTGTAGTGTAGACATATACCAGTATATAATATATAATACACTATAACAGCCGGACAGTATACAGGTGAGTGTAGTGTAGACATATACCAGTATATAATATATAATACACTATAACAGCCGGACAGTATACAGGTGAGTGTAGTGTAGACATATACCAGTATATAATATATAATACACTATAACAGCCGGACAGTATACAGGTGAGTGTAGTGTAGACATATACCAGTATATAATATATAATACACTATAACAGCCGGACAGTATACAGGTGAGTGTAGTGTAGACATATACCAGTATATAATATATATACACTATAACAGCCGGACAGTATACAGGTGAGTGTAGTGTAGACATATACCAGTATATAATATATATACACTATAACAGCCGGACAGTATACAGGTGAGTGTAGTGTAGACATATACCAGTATATAATATATATACACTATAACAGCCGGACAGTATACAGGTGAGTGTAGTGTAGACATATACCAGTATATAATATATATACACTATAACAGCCGGACAGTATACAGGTGAGTGTAGTGTAGACATATACCAGTATATAATATATATACACTATAACAGCCGGACAGTATACAGGTGAGTGTAGTGTAGACATATACCAGTATATAATATATATACACTATAACAGCCGGACAGTATACAGGTGAGTGTAGTGTAGACATATACCAGTATATAATATATATACACTATAACAGCCGGACAGTATACAGGTGAGTGTAGTGTAGACATATACCAGTATATAATATATATACACTATAACAGCCGGACAGTATACAGGTGAGTGTAGTGTAGACATATACCAGTATATAATATATATACACTATAACAGCCGGACAGTATACAGGTGAGTGTAGTGTAGACATATACCAGTATATAATATATATACACTATAACAGCCGGACAGTATACAGGTGAGTGTAGTGTAGACATATACCAGTATATAATATATAATACACTATAACAGCCGGACAGTATACAGGTGAGTGTAGTGTAGACATATACCAGTATATAATATATAATACACTATAACAGCCGGACAGTATACAGGTGAGTGTAGTGTAGACATATACCAGTATATAATATATATACACTATAACAGCCGGACAGTATACAGGTGAGTGTAGTGTAGACATATACCAGTATATAATATATAATACACTATAACAGCCGGACAGTATACAGGTGAGTGTAGTGTAGACATATACCAGTATATAATATATATACACTATAACAGCCGGACAGTATACAGGTGAGTGTAGTGTAGACATATACCAGTATATAATATATATACACTATAACAGCCGGACAGTATACAGGTGAGTGTAGTGTAGACATATACCAGTATATAATATATAATACACTATAACAGCCGGACAGTATACAGGTGAGTGTAGTGTAGACATATACCAGTATATAATATATATACGCTATAACAGCCGGACAGTATACAGGTGAGTGTAGTGTAGACATATACCAGTATATAATATATATACACTATAACAGCCGGACAGTATACAGGTGAGTGTAGTTTTTTTTTGGCTTACGGTGGTGTAGTGTAGACATATACCAGTATATAATATATAATACGCTATAACAGCCGGACAGTATACAGGTGAGTGTAGTGTAGACATATACCAGTATATAATATATATACACTATAACAGCCGGTATACAGGTGAGTGTAGTGTAGACATATACCAGTATATAATATATATACACTATAACAGCCGGACAGTATACAGGTGAGTGTAGTGTAGACATATACCAGTATATAATATATAATACACTATAACAGCCGGACAGTATACAGGTGAGTGTAGTGTAGACATATACCAGTATATAATATATAATACACTATAACAGCCGGACAGTATACAGGTGAGTGTAGTGTAGACATATACCAGTATATAATATATAATACACTATAACAGCCGGACAGTATACAGGTGAGTGTAGTGTAGACATATACCAGTATATAATATATAATACACTATAACAGCCGGACAGTATACAGGTGAGTGTAGTGTAGACATATACCAGTATATAATATATATAACACTATAACAGCCGGACAGTATACAGGTGAGTGTAGTGTAGACATATACCAGTATATAATATATAATACACTATAACAGCCGGACAGTATACAGGTGAGTGTAGTGTAGACATATACCAGTATATAATATATATACACTATAACAGCCGGACAGTATACAGGTGAGTGTAGTGTAGACATATACCAGTATATAATATATATACACTATAACAGCCGGACAGTATACAGGTGAGTGTAGTGTAGACATATACCAGTATATAATATATAATACACTATAACAGCCGGACAGTATACAGGTGAGTGTAGTGTAGACATATACCAGTATATAATATATATTTTATACACTATAACAGCCGGACAGTATACAGGTGAGTGTAGTGTAGACATATACCAGTATATAATATATAATACACTATAACAGCCGGACAGTATACAGGTGAGTGTAGTGTAGACATATACCAGTATATAATATATAATACACTATAACAGCCGGACAGTATACAGGTGAGTGTAGTGTAGACATATACCAGTATATAATATATATACACTATAACAGCCGGACAGTATACAGGTGAGTGTAGTGTAGACATATACCAGTATATAATATATATACACTATAACAGCCGGACAGTATACAGGTGAGTGTAGTGTAGACATATACCAGTATATAATATATATATACAGTATTAAATCTATAACAGCCGGACAGTATACAGGTGAGTGTAGTGTAGACATATACCAGTATATAATATATATATACACTATAACAGCCGGACAGTATACAGGTGAGTGTAGTGTAGACATATACCAGTATATAATATATATACACTATAACAGCCGGACAGTATACAGGTGAGTGTAGTGTAGACATATACCAGTATATAATATATATACACTATAACAGCCGGACAGTATACAGGTGAGTGTAGTGTAGACATATACCAGTATATAATATATATACACTATAACAGCCGGACAGTATACAGGTGAGTGTAGTGTAGACATATACCAGTATATAATATATATACACTATAACAGCCGGACAGTATACAGGTGAGTGTAGTGTAGACATATACCAGTATATAATATATAATACACTATAACAGCCGGACAGTATACAGGTGAGTGTAGTGTAGACATATACCAGTATATAATATATATACACTATAACAGCCGGACAGTATACAGGTGAGTGTAGTGTAGACATATACCAGTATATAATATATAATACACTATAACAGCCGGACAGTATACAGGTGAGTGTAGTGTAGACATATACCAGTATATAATATATATACACTATAACAGCCGGACAGTATACAGGTGAGTGTAGTGTAGACATATACCAGTATATAATATATATACACTATAACAGCCGGACAGTATACAGGTGAGTGTAGTGTAGACATATACCAGTATATAATATATATACACTATAACAGCCGGACAGTATACAGGTGAGTGTAGTGTAGACATATACCAGTATATAATATATATACACTATAACAGCCGGACAGTATACAGGTGAGTGTAGTGTAGACATATACCAGTATATAATATATATACACTATAACAGCCGGACAGTATACAGGTGAGTGTAGTGTAGACATATACCAGTATATAATATATATACACTATAACAGCCGGACAGTATACAGGTGAGTGTAGTGTAGACATATACCAGTATATAATATATAATACACTATAACAGCCGGACAGTATACAGGTGAGTGTAGTGTAGACATATACCAGTATATAATATATAATACACTATAACAGCCGGACAGTATACAGGTGAGTGTAGTGTAGACATATACCAGTATATAATATATAATACACTATAACAGCCGGACAGTATACAGGTGAGTGTAGTGTAGACATATACCAGTATATAATATATAATACACTATAACAGCCGGACAGTATACAGGTGAGTGTAGTGTAGACATATACCAGTATATAATATATAATACACTATAACAGCCGGACAGTATACAGGTGAGTGTAGTGTAGACATATACCAGTATATAATATATATACACTATAACAGCCGGACAGTATACAGGTGAGTGTAGTGTAGACATATACCAGTATATAATATATAATACACTATAACAGCCGGACAGTATACAGGTGAGTGTAGTGTAGACATATACCAGTATATAATATATATACACTATAACAGCCGGACAGTATACAGGTGAGTGTAGTGTAGACATATACAACTTTTTATATTTTATATACACTATAACAGCCGGACAGTATACAGGTGAGTGTAGTGTAGACATATACCAGTATATAATATATAATACACTATAACAGCCGGACAGTATACAGGTGAGTGTAGTGTAGACATATACCAGTATATAATATATAATACACTATAACAGCCGGACAGTATACAGGTGAGTGTAGTGTAGACATATACCAGTATATAATATATAATACACTATAACAGCCGGACAGTATACAGGTGAGTGTAGTGTAGACATATACCAGTATATAATATATAATACACTATAACAGCCGGACAGTATACAGGTGAGTGTAGTGTAGACATATACCAGTATATAATATATAATACACTATAACAGCCGGACAGTATACAGGTGAGTGTAGTGTAGACATATACCAGTATATAATATATAATACACTATAACAGCCGGACAGTATACAGGTGAGTGTAGTGTAGACATATACCAGTATATAATATATAATACACTATAACAGCCGGACAGTATACAGGTGAGTGTAGTGTAGACATATACCAGTATATAATATATATACACTATAACAGCCGGACAGTATACAGGTGAGTGTAGTGTAGACATATACCAGTATATAATATATATACGCTATAACAGCCGGACAGTATACAGGTGAGTGTAGTGTAGACATATACCAGTATATAATATATATACGCTATAACAGCCGGACAGTATACAGGTGAGTGTAGTGTAGACATATACCAGTATATAATATATAATACACTATAACAGCCGGACAGTATACAGGTGAGTGTAGTGTAGACATATACCAGTATATAATATATAATACACTATAACAGCCGGACAGTATACAGGTGAGTGTAGTGTAGACATATACTAGTATATAATATATAATACACTATAACAGCCGGACAGTATACAGGTGAGTGTAGTGTAGACATATACTAGTATATAATATATAATACACTATAACAGCCGGACAGTATACAGGTGAGTGTAGTGTAGACATATACCAGTATATAATATATAATACACTATAACAGCCGGACAGTATACAGGTGAGTGTAGTGTAGACATATACCAGTATATAATATATAATACACTATAACAGCCGGACAGTATACAGGTGAGTGTAGTGTAGACATATACCAGTATATAATATATAATACACTATAACAGCCGGACAGTATACAGGTGAGTGTAGTGTAGACATATACCAGTATATAATATATATACACTATAACAGCCGGACAGTATACAGGTGAGTGTAGTGTAGACATATACCAGTATATAATATATATACACTATAACAGCCGGACAGTATACAGGTGAGTGTAGTGTAGACATATACCAGTATATAATATATAATACACTATAACAGCCGGACAGTATACAGGTGAGTGTAGTGTAGACATATACCAGTATATAATATATAATACACTATAACAGCCGGACAGTATACAGGTGAGTGTAGTGTAGACATATACCAGTATATAATATATAATACACTATAACAGCCGGACAGTATACAGGTGAGTGTAGTGTAGACATATACCAGTATATAATATATAATACACTATAACAGCCGGACAGTATACAGGTGTGTGTGTAGATATACAGTATAATATACGCCGGGGTTCGGTAGTGTAGTGTAGACATATACCAGTATATAATATATATACACTATAACAGCCGGACAGTATACAGGTGAGTGTAGTGTAGACATATACCAGTATATAATATATAATGCACTATAACAGCCGGACAGTATACAGGTGAGTGTAGTGTAGACATATACCAGTATATAATATATAATACACTATAACAGCCGGACAGTATACAGGTGAGTGTAGTGTAGACATATACTAGTATATAATATATATACACTATAACAGCCGGACAGTATACAGGTGAGTGTAGTGTAGACATATACTAGTATATAATATATATACACTATATTTTTACTATAACAGCCGGACAGTATACAGGTGAGTGTAGTGTAGACATATACCGGTATATAATATATATACACTATAACAGCCGGACAGTATACAGGTGAGTGTAGTGTAGACATATACCGGTATATAATATATAATACACTATAACAGCCGGACAGTATACAGGTGAGTGTAGTGTAGACATATACCAGTATATAATATATAATACACTATAACAGCCGGACAGTATACAGATGAGTGTAGTGTAGACATATACCAGTATATAATATATAATACACTATAACAGCCGGACAGTATACAGGTGAGTGTAGTGTAGACATATACTAGTATATAATATATAATACACTATAACAGCCGGACAGTATACAGGTGAGTGTAGTGTAGACATATACCAGTATATAATATATAATACACTATAACAGCCGGACAGTATACAGGCGAGTGTAGTGTAGACATATACCAGTATATAATATATATACACTATAACAGCCGGACTGTATACAGGTGAGTGTAGTGTAGACATATACCAGTATATAATATATAATACGCTATAACAGCCGGACAGTATACAGGTGAGTGTAGTGTAGACATATACCAGTATATAATATATAATACACTATAACAGCCGGACAGTATACAGGTGAGTGTAGTGTAGACATATACCAGTATATAATATATATACACTATAACAGCCGGACAGTATACAGGTGAGTGTAGTGTAGACATATACTAGTATATAATATATATACACTATAACAGCCGGACAGTATACAGGTGAGTGTAGTGTAGACATATATCAGTATATAATATATAATACACTATAACAGCCGGACTGTATACAGGTGAGTGTAGTGTAGACATATACCAGTATATAATATATAATACGCTATAACAGCCGGACAGTATACAGGTGAGTGTAGTGTAGACATATACCAGTATATAATATATAATACACTATAACAGCCGGACAGTATACAGGTGAGTGTAGTGTAGACATATACCAGTATATAATATATAATACACTATAACAGCCGGACAGTATACAGGTGAGTGTAGTGTAGACATATACCAGTATATAATATATAATACACTATAACAGCCGGACAGTATACAGGTGAGTGTAGTGTAGACATATACCAGTATATAATATATATACACTATAACAGCCGGACAGTATACAGGTGAGTGTAGTGTAGACATATACCAGTATATAATATATATACACTATAACAGCCGGACAGTATACAGGTGAGTGTAGTGTAGACATATACCAGTATATAATATATAATACACTATAACAGCCGGACAGTATACAGGTGAGTGTAGTGTAGACATATACCAGTATATAATATATATACACTATAACAGCCGGACAGTATACAGGTGAGTGTAGTGTAGACATATACCAGTATATAATATATATACACTATAACAGCCGGACAGTATACAGGTGAGTGTAGTGTAGACATATACCAGTATATAATATATAATACACTATAACAGCCGGACAGTATACAGGTGAGTGTAGTGTAGAAATATATCAGTATATAATATATATACACTATAACAGCCGGACAGTATACAGGTGAGTGTAGTGTAGACATATACCAGTATATAATATATAATACACTATAACAGCCGGACAGTATACAGGTGAGTGTAGTGTAGACATATACCAGTATATAATATATATACGCTATAACAGCCGGACAGTATACAGGTGAGTGTAGTGTAGACATATACCAGTATATAATATATATACGCTATAACAGCCGGACAGTATACAGGTGAGTGTAGTGTAGACATATACCAGTATATAATATATATACGCTATAACAGCCGGACAGTATACAGGTGAGTGTAGTGTAGACATATACCAGTATATAATATATAATACACTATAACAGCCGGACAGTATACAGGTGAGTGTAGTGTAGACATATACCAGTATATAATATATATACACTATAACAGCCGGACAGTATACAGGTGAGTGTAGTGTAGACATATACCAGTATATAATATATAATACACTACAACAGCCGTACAGTATACAGGTGAGTGTAGTGTAGACATATACCAGTATATAATATATATACACTATAACAGCCGGACAGTATACAGATGAGTGTAGTGTAGACATATACCAGTATATAATATATAATACACTATAACAGCCGGACAGTATACAGGTGAGTGTAGTGTAGACATATACCAGTATATAATATATAATACACTATAACAGCCGGACAGTATACAGGTGAGTGTAGTGTAGACATATACCAGTATATAATATATATACACTATAACAGCCGGACAGTATACAGGTGAGTGTAGTGTAGACATATACTAGTATATAATATATATACACTATAACAACCGGACAATATACAGGTGAGTGTAGTGTAGACATATACCAGTATATAATATATATACACTATAACAGCCGGACAGTATACAGGTGAGTGTAGTGTAGACATATACCAGTATATAATATATAATACACTATAACAGCCGGACAGTATACAGGCGAGTGTAGTGTAGACATATACCAGTATATAATATATATACACTATAACAGCCGGACTGTATACAGGTGAGTGTAGTGTAGACATATACCAGTATATAATATATATACACTATAACAGCCGGACAGTATACAGGTGAGTGTAGTGTAGACATATACCAGTATATAATATATATACGCTATAACAGCCGGACAGTATACAGGTGAGTGTAGTGTAGACATATACCAGTATATAATATATATACGCTATAACAGCCGGACAGTATACAGGTGAGTGTAGTGTAGACATATACCAGTATATAATATATATACGCTATAACAGCCGGACAGTATACAGGTGAGTGTAGTGTAGACATATACCATTATATAATATATATACGCTATAACAGCCGGACAGTATACAGGTGAGTGTAGTGTAGACATATACCAGTATATAATATATATACGCTATAACAGCCGGACAGTATACAGGTGAGTGTAGTGTAGACATATACCAGTATATAATATATATACGCTATAACAGCCGGACAGTATACAGGTGAGTGTAGTGTAGACATATACCAGTATATAATATATATACACTATAACAGCCGGACAGTATACAGGCGAGTGTAGTGTAGACATATACCAGTATATAATATATATACACTATAACAGCCGGACAGTATACAGGTGAGTGTAGTGTAGACATATACCAGTATATAATATATATACACTATAACAGCCGGACAGTATACAGGTGAGTGTAGTGTAGACATATACCAGTATATAATATATAATACACTATAACAGCCGGACAGTATACAGGTGAGTGTAGTGTAGACATATACCAGTATATAATATATATACACTATAACAGCCGGACAGTATACAGGTGAGTGTAGTGTAGACATATAGCAGTATATAATATATAATACACTATAACAGCCGGACAGTATACAGGTGAGTGTAGTGTAGACATATACCAGTATATAATATATAATACACTATAACAGCCGGACAGTATACAGGTGAGTGTAGTGTAGACATATACCAGTATATAATATATATACACTATAACAGCCGGACAGTATACAGGTGAGTGTAGTGTAGACATATACCAGTATATAATATATATACACTATAACAGCCGGACAGTATACAGGTGAGTGTAGTGTAGACATATACTAGTATATAATATATAATACACTATAACAGCCGGACAGTATACAGGTGAGTGTAGTGTAGACATATACCAGTATATAATATATATACACTATAACAGCCGGACAGTATACAGGTGAGTGTAGTGTAGACATATACCAGTATATAATATATATACACTATAACAGCCGGACAGTATACAGGTGAGTGTAGTGTAGACATATACCAGTATATAATATATACAGTCATATGAAAAAGTTTGGGCACCCCTATTAATCTTAATCATTTTTAGTTCTAAATATTTGGGTGTTTGCAACAGCCATTTCAATTTGATATATCTAATAACTGATGGACACAGTAATATTTCAGGATTGAAATAAGGTTTATTGTACTAACAGAAAATGTACAATATGCATTAAACCAAAATTTGACAAGCGCAAAAATTTGGGTACCCCTATCATTTTATTGATTTGAATACTCCTAACTACTTTTTACTGACTTACTGAAGCACAAAATTGGTTTTGCAACCTCACTGAGCTTTGAACTTCATAGCCAGGTGTATCCAATCATGAGAAAAGGTATTTAAGGTGGCCAATTGCAAGTTGTTCTCCTATTTGAATCTCCTCTGAAGAGTGGCATCATGGGCACCTCAAAACAACTCTCAAATGATCTGAAAACAAAGATTGTTCAACATAGTTGTTCAGGGGAAGGATACAAAAAGTTGTCTCAGAGATTTAACCTGTCAGTTTCCACTGTGAGGAACATAGTAAGGAAATGGAAGACCACAGGGACAGTTCTTGTTAAGCCCAGAAGTGGCAGGCCAAGAAAAATATCAGAAAGGCAGAGAAGAAGAATGGTGAGAACAGTCAAGGACAATCCACAGACCACCTCCAAAGAGCTGCAGCATCATCTTGCTGCAGATGGTGTCACTGTGCATCGGTCAACAATACAGCACACTTTGCACAAGGAGAAGCTGTATGGGAGAGTGATGCGAAAGAAGCCGTTTCTGAAAGCACGCCACAAACAGAGTCGCCTGAGGTATGCAAAAGCACATTTGGACAAGCCAGCTTCATTTTGGAAGAAGGTCCTGTGGACTGATGAAACAAAGATTGAGTTGTTTGGTCATACAAAAAGGCGTTATGCATGGCGTCAAAAAAACACAGCATTCCAAGAAAAACACTTGCTACCCACTGTAAAATTTGGTGGAGGTTCCATCATGCTTTGGGGCTGTGTGGCCAATGCCGGCACCGGGAATCTTGTTAAAGTTGAGGGTCGCATGGATTCAACTCAGTATCAGCAGATTCTTGAGAATAATGTACAAGAATCAGTGACGAATTTGAAGTTACGCCGGGGATGGATATTTCAGCAAGACAATGATCCAAATCTACTCAGGCATTCATGCAGAGGAACAATTACAATGTTCTGGAATGGCCATCCCAGTCCCCAGACCTGAATATCATTGAACATCTGTGGGATAATTTGAAGCGGGCTGTCCATGCTCGGCGACCATCAAACTTAACTGAACTGGAATTGTTTTGTAAAGAGGAATGGTCAAAAATACCTTCATCCAGGATCCAGGAACTGATTAAAAGCTACAGGAAGCGACTAGAGGCTGTTATTTTTGCAAAAGGAGGATCTACTAAATATTAATGTCACTTTTCTGTTGAGGTGCCCATACTTTTGCACCGGTCAAATTTTGGTTTAATGCATATTGCACATTTTCTGTTAGTACAATAAACCTCATTTCAATCCTGAAATATTACTGTGTCCATCAGTTATTAGATATATCACATTGAAATGGCTGTTGCAAACACCCAAATATTTAGAACTAAAAATGATTAAGATTAATAGGGGTGCCCAAACTTTTTCATATGACTGTAATACACTATAACAGCCGGACAGTATACAGGTGAGTGTAGTGTAGACATATACCAGTATATAATATATATACACTATAACAGCCGGACAGTATACAGGTGAGTGTAGTGTAGACATATACCAGTATATAATATATATACACTATAACAGCCGGACAGTATACAGGTGAGTGTAGTGTAGACATATACCAGTATATAATATATAATACACTATAACAGCCGGACAGTATACAGGTGAGTGTAGTGTAGACATATACCAGTATATAATATACGATAGCTCCATATGAAGGCTGAAAAATATCACTATATACTGTATACTATGTTCAAAATAATACAACTATAAAATAATGTCATCATAGAGAGTCCAAAATATCAGTCTACACTGCCTAATATTATACTGCCATACAGTGCACATATTATACCGCCATCCACTACATTATGCTACCATACACTATCTGTATTACATCAATATACACTGCCCATATTATACTGCCACACACAGCCCATAGTATACCGCCATACAGTGCTGAGATACTCCCAGTGTTGTTTAGCTGTGATACTCTGTGTTGGCAGAGATCGGCACGGAGAAGGCGTGTTACCGGGACATGTCCTCCTTCCCCGAGACCAAGGCAGAGAAGTACGCCAGCCGCAGCAAGGGCAAGAAGTTCCTGCAGTACAACCGGCGCCAGCTCAGCCGCGTCTACCCCAAAGGGCAGCGCCTGGACTCCTCAAACTACGACCCCCTGCCCATGTGGATCTGTGGGAGTCAACTCGTGGCCCTCAACTTCCAGACCCCAGGTAATAACAGCGCCCCCTGTGGAAATAAGTATAATCCCGTATGTAGGGAATGTAGAAAGCTGGGTGACAATGTAAACACTGTGTGTAACTGATCCTGACAGACATCATGTCTTATACTCCAGTCACATCCACAGCTGCAGTCACCTCATGTCTTATACTCCAGTCACATCCAGAGCTGCTGTCACCTCATGTCTTATACTCCAGTCACATCCACAGCTGCTGTCACCTCATGTCTTATACTCCAGTCACATCCAAAGCTGCTGTCACCTCATGTCTTATACTCCAGTCACATCCACAGCTGCTGTAACCTCATGTCTTATACTCCAGTCACATCCAGAGCTGCTGTCACCTCATGTCTTATACTCCAGTCACATCCACAGCTGCTGTCACCTCATGTCTTATACTCCAGTCACATCCAGAGCTGCTGTCACCTCATGTCTTATACTCCAGTCACATCCAGAGCTGCAGTCACCTCATGTCTTATACTCCAGTCACATCCACAGCTGCTGTCACCTCATGTCTTATACTCCAGTCACATCCAGAGCTGCTGTAACCTCATGTCTTATACTCCAGTCACATCCACAGCTGCTGTAACCTCATGTCTTATACTCCAGTCACATCCAGAGCTGCTGTCACCTCATGTCTTATACTCCAGTCACATCCACAGCTGCTGTCACCTCATGTCTTATACTCAAGTCACATCCACAGCTGCTGTAACCTCATGTCTTATACTCCAGTCACATCCACAGCTGCAGTCACCTCATGTCTTATACTCCAGTCACATCCACAGCTGCTGTAACATCATGTCTTATACTCCAGTCACATCCAGAGCTGCTGTCACCTCATGTCTTATACTCCAGTCACATCCAGAGCTGCTGTCACCTCATGTCTTATACTCAAGTCACATCCACAGCTGCTGTAACCTCATGTCTTATACTCCAGTCACATCCAGAGCTGCTGTCACCTCATGTCTTATACTCCAGTCACATCCACAGCTGCTGTCACCTCATGTCTTATACTCCAGTCACATCCAGAGCTGCTGTCACCTCATGTCTTATACTCCAGTCACATCCACAGCTGCTGTAACCTCATGTCTTATACTCCAGTCACATCCAGAGCTGCTGTCACCTCATGTCTTATACTCAAGTCACATCCACAGCTGCTGTAACCTCATGTCTTATACTCCAGTCACATCCAGAGCTGCTGTAACCTCATGTCTTATACTCCAGTCACATCCAGAGCTGCTGTCACCTCATGTCTTATACTCAAGTCACATCCACAGCTGCTGTCACCTCATGTCTTATACTCCAGTCACATCCACAGCTGCTGTAACCTCATGTCTTATACTCCAGTCACATCCAGAGCTGCTGTCACCTCATGTCTTATACTCAAGTCACATCCACAGCTGCTGTAACCTCATGTCTTATACTCCAGTCACATCCAGAGCTGCTGTCACCTCATGTCTTATACTCCAGTCACATCCAGAGCTGCTGTCACCTCATGTCTTATACTCCAGTCACATCCACAGCTGCTGTCACCTCATGTCTTATACTCCAGTCACATCCAGAGCTGCTGTCACCTCATGTCTTATACTCCAGTCACATCCACAGCTGCTGTCACCTCATGTCTTATACTCCAGTCACATCCAGAGCTGCTGTCACCTCATGTCTTATACTCCAGTCACATCCAGAGCTGTTGTCACCTCATGTCTTATACTCCAGTCACATCCAGAGCTGCTGTCACCTCATGTCTTATACTCCAGTCACATCCACAGCTGCTGTCACCTCATGTCTTATACTCCAGTCACATCCACAGCTGCTGTCACCTCATGTCTTATACTCCAGTCACATCCACAGCTGCTGTCACCTCATGTCTTATACTCCAGTCACATCCAGAGCTGCTGTAACCTCATGTCTTATACTCCAGTCACATCCACAGCTGCTGTAACCTCATGTCTTATACTCCAGTCACATCCAGAGCTGCTGTCACCTCATGTCTTATACTCCAGTCACATCCACAGCTGCTGTCACCTCATGTCTTATACTCAAGTCACATCCACAGCTGCTGTAACCTCATGTCTTATACTCCAGTCACATCCACAGCTGCAGTCACCTCATGTCTTATACTCCAGTCACATCCACAGCTGCTGTAACATCATGTCTTATACTCCAGTCACATCCAGAGCTGCAGTCACCTCATGTCTTATACTCCAGTCACATCCACAGCTGCTGTAACATCATGTCTTATACTCCAGTCACATCCAGAGCTGCTGTCACCTCATGTCTTATACTCCAGTCACATCCAGAGCTGCTGTCACCTCATGTCTTATACTCCAGTCACATCCAGAGCTGCTGTCACCTCATGTCTTATACTTCAGTCACATCCAGAGCTGCTGTCACCTCATGTCTTATACTCCAGTCACATCCACAGCTGCTGTAACATCATGTCTTATACTCCAGTCACATCCAGAGCTGCAGTCACCTCATGTCTTATACTCCAGTCACATCCACAGCTGCTGTAACATCATGTCTTATACTCCAGTCACATCCAGAGCTGCTGTCACCTCATGTCTTATACTCCAGTCACATCCAGAGCTGCTGTCACCTCATGTCTTATACTCCAGTCACATCCACAGCTGCTGTAACATCATGTCTTATACTCCAGTCACATCCAGAGCTGCTGTCACCTCATGTCTTATACTCCAGTCACATCCAGAGCTGCTGTCACCTCATGTCTTATACTCCAGTCACATCCACAGCTGCTGTAACCTCATGTCTTATACTCCAGTCACATCCAGAGCTGCAGTCACCTCATGTCTTATACTCCAGTCACATCCACAGCTGCTGTAACATCATGTCTTATACTCCAGTCACATCCAGAGCTGCTGTCACCTCATGTCTTATACTCCAGTCACATCCAGAGCTGCTGTCACCTCATGTCTTATACTCCAGTCACATCCACAGCTGCTGTAACCTCATGTCTTATACTCCAGTCACATCCACAGCTGCTGTCACCTCATGTCTTATACTCCAGTCACATCCAGAGCTGCTGTCACCTCATGTCTTATACTCCAGTCACATCCACAGCTGCTGTAACCTCATGTCTTATACTCCAGTCACATCCAGAGCTGCTGTCACCTCATGTCTTATACTCCAGTCACATCCACAGCTGCTGTAACCTCATGTCTTATACTCCAGTCACATCCAGAGCTGCAGTCACCTCATGTCTTATACTCCAGTCACATCCAGAGCTGCTGTCACCTCATGTCTTATACTCCAGTCACATCCACAGCTGCTGTAACCTCATGTCTTATACTCCAGTCACATCCAGAGCTGCTGTCACCTCATGTCTTATACTCCAGTCACATCCACAGCTGCTGTCACCTCATGTCTTATACTCCAGTCACATCCAGAGCTGCTGTCACCTCATGTCTTATACTCCAGTCACATCCACAGCTGCAGTCACCTCATGTCTTATACTCCAGTCACATCCACAGCTGCTGTAACCTCATGTCTTATACTCCAGTCACATCCACAGCTGCTGTAACATCATGTCTTATACTCCAGTCACATCCAGAGCTGCAGTCACCTCATGTCTTATACTCCAGTCACATCCACAGCTGTTGTCACCTCATGTCTTATACTCCAGTCACATCCAGAGCTGCTGTAACCTCATGTCTTATACTCCAGTCACATCCACAGCTGCTGTCACCTCATGTCTTATACTCCAGTCACATCCACAGCTGCTGTCACCTCATGTCTTATACTCCAGTCACATCCAGAGCTGCTGTCACCTCATGTCTTATACTCCAGTCACATCCACAGCTGCTGTCACCTCATGTCTTATACTCCAGTCACATCCAGAGCTGCTGTCACCTCATGTCTTATACTCCAGTCACATCCAGAGCTGCTGTCACCTCATGTCTTATACTCCAGTCACATCCACAGCTGCTGTCACCTCATGTCTTATACTCCAGTCACATCCAGAGCTGCTGTCACCTCATGTCTTATACTCCAGTCACATCCACAGCTGCTGTCACCTCATGTCTTATACTCCAGTCACATCCACAGCTGCTGTCACCTCATGTCTTATACTCCAGTCACATCCAGAGCTGCTGTCACCTCATGTCTTATACTCAAGTCACATCCACAGCTGCTGTAACCTCATGTCTTATACTCCAGTCACATCCAGAGCTGCTGTCACCTCATGTCTTATACTCCAGTCACATCTAGAGCTGCTGTCACCTCATGTCTTATACTCCAGTCACATCCAGAGCTGCTGTCACCTCATGTCTTATACTCCAGTCACATCCACAGCTGTTGTAACCTCATGTCTTATACTCCAGTCACATCCACAGCTGCTGTAACCTCATGTCTTATACTCCAGTCACATCCAGAGCTGCTGTCACCTCATGTCTTATACTCCAGTCACATCCAGAGCTGCTGTCACCTCATGTCTTATACTCCAGTCACATCCAGAGCTGCTGTCACCTCATGTCTTATACTCAAGTCACATCCACAGCTGCTGTAACCTCATGTCTTATACTCCAGTCACATCCAGAGCTGCTGTCACCTCATGTCTTATACTCCAGTCACATCCACAGCTGCTGTCACCTCATGTCTTATACTCCAGTCACATCCACAGCTGCTGTCACCTCATGTCTTATACTCCAGTCACATCCACAGCTGCTGTCACCTCATGTCTTATACTCCAGTCACATCCAGAGCTGCTGTCACCTCATGTCTTATACTCTAGTCACATCCAGAGCTGCTGTCACCTCATGTCTTATACTCCAGTCACATCCACAGCTGCTGTCACCTCATGTCTTATACTCCAGTCACATCCACAGCTGTTGTAACCTCATGTCTTATACTCCAGTCACATCCACAGCTGCTGTAACCTCATGTCTTATACTCCAGTCACATCCAGAGCTGCTGTCACCTCATGTCTTATACTCCAGTCACATCCAGAGCTGCTGTCACCTCATGTCTTATACTCCAGTCACATCCAGAGCTGCTGTCATCTCATGTCTTATACTCCAGTCACATCCACAGCTGCTGTCACCTCATGTCTTATACTCCAGTCACATCCAGAGCTGCTGTCACCTCATGTCTTATACTCCAGTCACATCCACAGCTGCTGTCACCTCATGTCTTATACTCCAGTCACATCCAGAGCTGCTGTCACCTCATGTCTTATACTCTAGTCACATCCAGAGCTGCTGTCACCTCATGTCTTATACTCCAGTCACATCCACAGCTGCTGTAACCTCATGTCTTATACTCCAGTCACATCCAGAGCTGCTGTCACCTCATGTCTTATACTCCAGTCACATCCACAGCTGCTGTCACCTCATGTCTTATACTCCAGTCACATCCACAGCTGCTGTCACCTCATGTCTTATACTCCAGTCACATCCAGAGCTGCTGTCACCTCATGTCTTATACTCAAGTCACATCCACAGCTGCTGTCACCTCATGTCTTATACTCCAGTCACATCCAGAGCTGCTGTCACCTCATGTCTTATACTCAAGTCACATCCACAGCTGCTGTCACCTCATGTCTTATACTCCAGTCACATCCAGAGCTGCTGTCACCTCATGTCTTATACTCCAGTCACATCCACAGCTGCTGTCACCTCATGTCTTATACTCCAGTCACATCCAGAGCTGCTGTCACCTCATGTCTTATACTCTAGTCACATCCAGAGCTGCTGTCACCTCATGTCTTATACTCCAGTCACATCCACAGCTGCTGTCACCTCATGTCTTATACTCCAGTCACATCCAGAGCTGCTGTCATCTCATGTCTTATACTCAAGTCACATCCACAGCTGCTGTAACCTCATGTCTTATACTCCAGTCACATCCACAGCTGCTGTCACCTCATGTCTTATACTCCAGTCACATCCAGAGCTGCTGTCACCTCATGTCTTATACTCCAGTCACATCCACAGCTGCTGTAACCTCATGTCTTATACTCCAGTCACATCCACAGCTGCTGTAACATCATGTCTTATACTCCAGTCACATCCAGAGCTGCTGTCACCTCATGTCTTATACTCTAGTCACATCCAGAGCTGCTGTCACCTCATGTCTTATACTCCAGTCACATCCACAGCTGCTGTAACCTCATGTCTTATACTCCAGTCACATCCACAGCTGCTGTCACCTCATGTCTTATACTCCAGTCACATCCAGAGCTGCTGTCACCTCATGTCTTATACTCCAGTCACATCCAGAGCTGCTGTCACCTCATGTCTTATACTCAAGTCACATCCACAGCTGCTGTAACCTCATGTCTTATACTCCAGTCACATCCAGAGCTGCTGTCACCTCATGTCTTATACTCCAGTCACATCCACAGCTGCTGTCACCTCATGTCTTATACTCCAGTCACATCCAGAGCTGCTGTCACCTCATGTCTTATACTCCAGTCACATCCACAGCTGCTGTAACCTCATGTCTTATACTCCAGTCACATCCAGAGCTGCTGTCACCTCATGTCTTATACTCAAGTCACATCCACAGCTGCTGTAACCTCATGTCTTATACTCCAGTCACATCCAGAGCTGCTGTAACCTCATGTCTTATACTCCAGTCACATCCAGAGCTGCTGTCACCTCATGTCTTATACTCAAGTCACATCCACAGCTGCTGTCACCTCATGTCTTATACTCCAGTCACATCCACAGCTGCTGTAACCTCATGTCTTATACTCCAGTCACATCCAGAGCTGCTGTCACCTCATGTCTTATACTCAAGTCACATCCACAGCTGCTGTAACCTCATGTCTTATACTCCAGTCACATCCAGAGCTGCTGTCACCTCATGTCTTATACTCCAGTCACATCCAGAGCTGCTGTCACCTCATGTCTTATACTCCAGTCACATCCACAGCTGCTGTCACCTCATGTCTTATACTCCAGTCACATCCAGAGCTGCTGTCACCTCATGTCTTATACTCCAGTCACATCCAGAGCTGCTGTCACCTCATGTCTTATACTCAAGTCACATCCACAGCTGCTGTAACCTCATGTCTTATACTCCAGTCACATCCACAGCTGCTGTCACCTCATGTCTTATACTCCAGTCACATCCACAGCTGCTGTCACCTCATGTCTTATACTCCAGTCACATCCAGAGCTGCAGTCACCTCATGTCTTATACTCCAGTCACATCCACAGCTGCTGTCACCTCATGTCTTATACTCCAGTCACATCCACAGCTGCTGTCACCTCATGTCTTATACTCCAGTCACATCCAGAGCTGCTGTCACCTCATGTCTTATACTCCAGTCACATCCACAGCTGCTGTCACCTCATGTCTTATACTCCAGTCACATCCAGAGCTGCTGTCACCTCATGTCTTATACTCCAGTCACATCCAGAGCTGCTGTCACCTCATGTCTTATACTCCAGTCACATCCACAGCTGCTGTCACCTCATGTCTTATACTCCAGTCACATCCAGAGCTGCTGTCACCTCATGTCTTATACTCCAGTCACATCCACAGCTGCTGTCACCTCATGTCTTATACTCCAGTCACATCCACAGCTGCTGTCACCTCATGTCTTATACTCCAGTCACATCCAGAGCTGCTGTCACCTCATGTCTTATACTCAAGTCACATCCACAGCTGCTGTAACCTCATGTCTTATACTCCAGTCACATCCAGAGCTGCTGTCACCTCATGTCTTATACTCCAGTCACATCTAGAGCTGCTGTCACCTCATGTCTTATACTCCAGTCACATCCAGAGCTGCTGTCACCTCATGTCTTATACTCCAGTCACATCCACAGCTGTTGTAACCTCATGTCTTATACTCCAGTCACATCCACAGCTGCTGTAACCTCATGTCTTATACTCCAGTCACATCCAGAGCTGCTGTCACCTCATGTCTTATACTCCAGTCACATCCAGAGCTGCTGTCACCTCATGTCTTATACTCCAGTCACATCCAGAGCTGCTGTCACCTCATGTCTTATACTCAAGTCACATCCACAGCTGCTGTAACCTCATGTCTTATACTCCAGTCACATCCAGAGCTGCTGTCACCTCATGTCTTATACTCCAGTCACATCCACAGCTGCTGTCACCTCATGTCTTATACTCTAGTCACATCCAGAGCTGCTGTCACCTCATGTCTTATACTCCAGTCACATCCACAGCTGCTGTCACCTCATGTCTTATACTCCAGTCACATCCAGAGCTGCTGTCACCTCATGTCTTATACTCCAGTCACATCCAGAGCTGCTGTCACCTCATGTCTTATACTCAAGTCACATCCACAGCTGCTGTCACCTCATGTCTTATACTCCAGTCACATCCACAGCTGCTGTCACCTCATGTCTTATACTCCAGTCACATCCAGAGCTGCTGTCACCTCATGTCTTATACTCTAGTCACATCCAGAGCTGCTGTCACCTCATGTCTTATACTCCAGTCACATCCACAGCTGCTGTCACCTCATGTCTTATACTCCAGTCACATCCACAGCTGTTGTAACCTCATGTCTTATACTCCAGTCACATCCACAGCTGCTGTAACCTCATGTCTTATACTCCAGTCACATCCAGAGCTGCTGTCACCTCATGTCTTATACTCCAGTCACATCCAGAGCTGCTGTCACCTCATGTCTTATACTCCAGTCACATCCAGAGCTGCTGTCATCTCATGTCTTATACTCCAGTCACATCCACAGCTGCTGTCACCTCATGTCTTATACTCCAGTCACATCCAGAGCTGCTGTCACCTCATGTCTTATACTCCAGTCACATCCACAGCTGCTGTCACCTCATGTCTTATACTCCAGTCACATCCAGAGCTGCTGTCACCTCATGTCTTATACTCTAGTCACATCCAGAGCTGCTGTCACCTCATGTCTTATACTCCAGTCACATCCACAGCTGCTGTAACCTCATGTCTTATACTCCAGTCACATCCAGAGCTGCTGTCACCTCATGTCTTATACTCCAGTCACATCCACAGCTGCTGTCACCTCATGTCTTATACTCCAGTCACATCCACAGCTGCTGTCACCTCATGTCTTATACTCCAGTCACATCCAGAGCTGCTGTCACCTCATGTCTTATACTCAAGTCACATCCACAGCTGCTGTCACCTCATGTCTTATACTCCAGTCACATCCAGAGCTGCTGTCACCTCATGTCTTATACTCAAGTCACATCCACAGCTGCTGTCACCTCATGTCTTATACTCCAGTCACATCCAGAGCTGCTGTCACCTCATGTCTTATACTCCAGTCACATCCACAGCTGCTGTCACCTCATGTCTTATACTCCAGTCACATCCAGAGCTGCTGTCACCTCATGTCTTATACTCTAGTCACATCCAGAGCTGCTGTCACCTCATGTCTTATACTCCAGTCACATCCACAGCTGCTGTCACCTCATGTCTTATACTCCAGTCACATCCAGAGCTGCTGTCATCTCATGTCTTATACTCAAGTCACATCCACAGCTGCTGTAACCTCATGTCTTATACTCCAGTCACATCCACAGCTGCTGTCACCTCATGTCTTATACTCCAGTCACATCCAGAGCTGCTGTCACCTCATGTCTTATACTCCAGTCACATCCACAGCTGCTGTAACCTCATGTCTTATACTCCAGTCACATCCACAGCTGCTGTAACATCATGTCTTATACTCCAGTCACATCCAGAGCTGCTGTCACCTCATGTCTTATACTCTAGTCACATCCAGAGCTGCTGTCACCTCATGTCTTATACTCCAGTCACATCCACAGCTGCTGTAACCTCATGTCTTATACTCCAGTCACATCCACAGCTGCTGTCACCTCATGTCTTATACTCCAGTCACATCCAGAGCTGCTGTCACCTCATGTCTTATACTCCAGTCACATCCAGAGCTGCTGTCACCTCATGTCTTATACTCAAGTCACATCCACAGCTGCTGTAACCTCATGTCTTATACTCCAGTCACATCCAGAGCTGCTGTCACCTCATGTCTTATACTCCAGTCACATCCACAGCTGCTGTCACCTCATGTCTTATACTCCAGTCACATCCAGAGCTGCTGTCACCTCATGTCTTATACTCCAGTCACATCCACAGCTGCTGTAACCTCATGTCTTATACTCCAGTCACATCCAGAGCTGCTGTCACCTCATGTCTTATACTCAAGTCACATCCACAGCTGCTGTAACCTCATGTCTTATACTCCAGTCACATCCAGAGCTGCTGTAACCTCATGTCTTATACTCCAGTCACATCCAGAGCTGCTGTCACCTCATGTCTTATACTCAAGTCACATCCACAGCTGCTGTCACCTCATGTCTTATACTCCAGTCACATCCACAGCTGCTGTAACCTCATGTCTTATACTCCAGTCACATCCAGAGCTGCTGTCACCTCATGTCTTATACTCAAGTCACATCCACAGCTGCTGTAACCTCATGTCTTATACTCCAGTCACATCCAGAGCTGCTGTCACCTCATGTCTTATACTCCAGTCACATCCAGAGCTGCTGTCACCTCATGTCTTATACTCCAGTCACATCCACAGCTGCTGTCACCTCATGTCTTATACTCCAGTCACATCCAGAGCTGCTGTCACCTCATGTCTTATACTCCAGTCACATCCAGAGCTGCTGTAACCTCATGTCTTATACTCCAGTCACATCCACAGCTGCTGTCACCTCATGTCTTATACTCAAGTCACATCCACAGCTGCTGTAACCTCATGTCTTATACTCCAGTCACATCCACAGCTGCTGTCACCTCATGTCTTATACTCCAGTCACATCCACAGCTGCTGTCACCTCATGTCTTATACTCCAGTCACATCCAGAGCTGCTGTCACCTCATGTCTTATACTCCAGTCACATCGACAGCTGCTGTCACCTCATGTCTTATACTCCAGTCACATCCAGAGCTGCTGTCACCTCATGTCTTATACTCCAGTCACATCCACAGCTGCAGTCACCTCATGTCTTATACTCCAGTCACATCCAGAGCTGCTGTCACCTCATGTCTTATACTCCAGTCACATCCACAGCTGTTGTATCCTCATGTCTTATACTCCAGTCACATCCAGAGCTGCTGTCACCTCATGTCTTATACTCCAGTCACATCCAGAGCTGCTGTCACCTCATGTCTTATACTCCAGTCACATCCACAGCTGCTGTCACCTCATGTCTTATACTCCAGTCACATCCAGAGCTGCTGTCACCTCATGTCTTATACTCCAGTCACATCCACAGCTGCTGTCACCTCATGTCTTATACTCCAGTCACATCCAAAGCTGCTGTCACCTCATGTCTTATACTCCAGTCACATCCACAGCTGCTGTCACCTCATGTCTTATACTCCAGTCACATCCACAGCTGCTGTCACCTCATGTCTTATACTCCAGTCACATCCACAGCTGCTGTCACCTCATGTCTTATACTCCAGTCACATCCAGAGCTGCTGTAACCTCATGTCTTATACTCCAGTCACATCCAGAGCTGCTGTCACCTCATGTCTTATACTCCAGTCACATCCACAGCTGCTGTCACCTCATGTCTTATACTCCAGTCACATCCACAGCTGCTGTAACCTCATGTCTTATACTCCAGTCACATCCAGAGCTGCTGTCACCTCATGTCTTATACTCCAGTCAC
>CAMRHE010000439.1:1445000-1471897 GCA_947044405.1 Leptodactylus fallax | reverse complement strand
GGAACACAACAGAACTGCAGGCCGAACCGCACTGGGAGACACTGGGGACAGGAGAGAAAGTTTGTGGGTTTTTTTTTGTTTTGTTTTTTTCACCTGCCCCGGCGTCATTAAAAAAAAATGAAGGAGCCACTGTATGGAGTATAAGCTCCACAGTGGCCCCCACCCAGTATTATAAGCTCCACAGTGGCCCCCACCCTGTATTATAAACTCCACAGTGGCCCCCACCCAGTATTATAAGCCCCACACAGTGGCTCCCACCCAGTATTATAAGCAGCACAGTGGCCCCCACCCAGTATTATAAGCAGCACAGTGGCCCCCACCCAGTATTATAAGCTCCACAGTGGCCCCCATCCAGTATTATATGCGCCCAATAGCCCCCTCCGCTCCGCTTCAGTGCTATTATTATACTTTGGGGTCTGCTCAGACCCCAGAGTATAATAATCGGAGGCCCAGGGGAAGTGATTAAAAATAACAAACATTGGGGCGTGGCTAGCGCGCGACATGGACGGTCGCATGTGAGCGGAGCTCCGGCTAGAGCCGCTCATCCATCCTGAAATCCATCCTTGCTTACCGGTGCCCGGGTTCGCTGTCCGCTGGAACGCACTTCTGAGGCCCTCCTCCTGGTTCCAGAGCTCCCGTTCTGCCGGTGTCCTTCTCCGTTGGGTAGTAGTCGGTGATCGCTACACGTGGCCGGCGGCCATACACTCCCACCGCCGCTGCCGGAGCCGCTCTGTCCCGCGCTGCTGTGGCCTGGAGCTGGGGTGGAGCTGCCGTTCTGGGGCTGCGCTCGTGGGCCGGCCTGGGCTGTGCAGGCACCGCTGGGGCCGCTGGTCCTGCTGGCACCCGGACGGCGGTCTCCCCTCTCTCCACGTGGCGGGCGGCCATTTTAACCCTGACCGGTTTGGCCATCTGCTGATGAGGGGGCGCTGAGTCTGGCGTTCCTGGCGAGCTGAGCCTATCTCTGACGGTTCCTTCTATCCCTGCCTGGAAGTTTGGGAGCCGGCATTCCTCTCTCCTGCTTGCTGCTGGGCACGATAGGACCATCCCCTGGCTCCTCTGGGCAGTAGTGCAAGGCAATATCTGTGGCAGCCATCAACTGTCTCTGACCCATTGAAGGTGTGTGCCTCTGTACGATTTATCGTCCTGCTGACTGCTTCTCTGGAAGGCTTTACTTATAATCCAATGACGGTTGCTGTATGTGCTACTGGACTGTTGAGTTACCATCTGTCCTCCTCTAGTTCCTCCTGGCAATCTATCTACTCCATCACTTCGCTACTGGCCTTCTTGGAGGCCTTACTTATAATCCAGTGACTGTTGCTATCGGCACTATTGGATCGCTGAGTTGTCATCCGTTCCCTCTTAGTTCCTCCTGGCAATCTATTTTATTTCATTACTCTGCTGACGGCTCTCTCTTGGAGACATCGCTCATAATCCAGAGTCTGTTGCCATCGATACTATTGGACTGTTGAGTTACTGTCTGTCCTCGGCTGGCTTATTGGCCCTTGTGGCCTGACATAGAGGCTCCTACTGTGCAACTGCTATTAGCCAGAGACCTTGTCTATAATCCTCTGGGGCCGGCCCGGTCTTGCTACCATCACACCTCCTCCTCTGCCAACATATCCACCCGTACGGAACGCAGGAAGAGCGGCCGCCGACTCTCTAAAATGAGTCGCCCGCAATCAACCTCTGTCTCTGATCGCCTGAGGGGGTTCTCCAGGGCAGCATCCTCTTCTACATCACCATCGCTTGAGGCAGCCTCTCCTGCCCTTCCAGAGGAGGACCCCGAGCCCACTTTAAAGCAAGTTACTGGACAGCTACTGGAGGCGATCCATGCCGGCACTTCCTCGCTGACCGGGAAAATTGAGGAGGTAAAAATCGACCTGGGCCTGCTCCGTCAGGACTTTCAGACCTTGCGAGGCAGGGTGTGTGAGGTGGAGGATCGGGTCTCTCAGGTAGAGGACACTGTTAACCCACTTCCTGCCAAACTCCAGGAGCTGGAGAGAGCTGCAAGTTTGTGGACCCAGCGTGCGGATGACTTGGAGAATAGATTGCGACGAAACAACCTCCGTATCCTGGGCCTGCCGGAGCGGGCGGAGGGTGAAGATCCTCGGGCCTTTGTGGAGGGGTGGCTGAAAAATGTCCTGCCGGAGGCTCACTTCTCACCAATATTTGCAGTGGAACGGGCCCATAGGGTTCCGGCTAAACCGCCGCCTCAGGGCGCACCTCCTCGACCCTTGTTGGCCCGTCTGATTAACAGCACGGATCGGGATACGGCGTTGCGGGCTGCGCGCCAGGCCGGCGAGCTTAAGTACAACGGAGCAGCAGTGGCCATGTTTCCAGATTTCTCGGCGGCTCTCCAGAAGACCCGAGCATCCTTCGTGGCCGTTAAGAGGCGGTTGAGAGAAAAGGCTATACAATACTCCATGATTTACCCAGCACGTCTTCGGGTCGTCCATGACGGCAGGTCCCTTTTCTTTACTTCACCGAGGGATGTGGAGGACTGGCTATCTCTTCTTCCTCGATCTCCGAGACGATGATCCTGACGGCGTGTGGTGAGAGGTCCGATCGGACCATACATAAGGACTTATGTATTACGGGATGCTCTTGTTTATTGCATAAGTAGTTTTATGAAAAGTGCGGTTCTGTTATTATAGTATCCTGTAGTCTTATAGTTACCTGGGCTGGCGACCCCCGGGGCGCCGGTGTATCTCATTTACTCATGTGAACCTGGCTCTGTTGAATAGTATATCTCCTAGCCTAGTGATTATCCATACCTTTAAGACAGTGCCCCGTATACCAACCACTTTGGGTGCACTTCTTCCCCCGTTAATTGTAGCCACGGTTAATTTAACAAATATTGTTTGTTTATGCCAGTAGTATGTCTCACACCCTTTAGGGGTGTAATGGTTCATTTCGTTTGTATATTGTTCTTAGGTTGCTGCACACCACTTTGTGTCTCACTCAGCCACGCACTACACACTCATAGGCGGGTCACTTTTGGGGTCCTGAATTGCCATGATTACATTACACTCTTAGACGACCATGGCGTCCTTTAGTGTACTATCTTGGAATGTGAGGGGCCTGGGTAGCCCACGAAAGAGGTCGTTGGTTTTCTCTCAGATTAGGAGGGCTGACCCACACCTCATATGCCTTCAGGAAACTCATTTGGTTCCAGATAATTCCAGGCGACTTCAGAAGCCATGGGTTCAGTGGGCGGCTCACTCTACACACACTTCCTATTCCAGGGGGGTGTCCATCTTGGTGCATCGTAGACTCAGGTGGGAGCCAGGCCTCATTGTAAGGGACCCCGAGGGACGATACGTTTTTGTCCAGGCCTGGGTTGACTCTGTCCTGTATGTTATCCTGGGTGTGTACTTGCCACCGGCGTCTGATCTTGCTGTGCTCCAGCAGGCTGCGCAGTTTGCGACCCGATTCCCTGGGGCTATTGCATTATGTTTGGGTGACTTTAACAAAGTTATGGATATTGCATTGGATCGGTTCTCCGCGGAGCCAGGTTCCCCCTCTCTGCCTCGCCCTACTACAATGGCCGGAGTGATCCGTGAATTGGGGTGGTTGGATTTGTGGCGGGTCCGGTTTCCGGAGGCCCGCACCTTTTCCTGTCACTCTGCCAACAGACATACTCTGTCCAGGATTGACCATGCTTTTGGAAATACTAAAGCATATTCTTTGTTGCAGACCATATCCTATTTACCCAGGGCAGTGTCTGATCATTCCCCGTTGTTGGTCCAATTAAATAGTAGTACAGCTGCTAAGCCACGACAGGGTTGGCGAATCCACCCATTTTGGTTGAAACTATTTGTACCACATGATCGAATACCTGATCAACTTCAGACGTTTTTGACCATTAATTCCCCAAACACTTCTCCGCTCCTCTTATGGGAAACTATGAAGGCATATCTTAGGGGTTGTATTAAGTCCTCCATTTCCTTTGTAAAGAGGGAATCCTCGCTGTTGGAGACCACCTTGGCGACCCAGTGTGCCTCGCTCGAAGCCGCATACGTGGCTAATCCAACTGATGAGGCTAGGTCTCAATGGTTGCAGACGGGTAGACAATATCTGCATATACTGCATGACAAGGCACGTAGGTCTCTGTTTTTTAGCAAACAGAAGTTTTACGAACTCGGCAACCAGTCGAGCAGCTTTCTAGCTCAACTAATACATCAAAACACAGCCTCACCTGCCATACTACGAGTGCATTCAGAGACGGGGGAGGTACTGTCCAATAGCTTGGCCATTAGTGACAGATTTTATAGGTATTACAGTGAGTTATACCTCTCCAAGCTTAGAGTCACTGACGGAGAGCTTGCCACCTATTTGGGCTTGATCCCCCTTCCTACATTGTCAGAAGACCAACGTGAATTTTTAGATTCCCCTTTTACGCTAGAGGAGCTATCGGGTGCCCTGGCAGATATGGCAAGGGGCAAATCGCCGGGTCCGGACGGCATCCCGGTGGAGGTTTATGCCCAGTATGGGGGCCTGCTTCTCCCGGTGTTGCTTGACTGTTATAACGCTGCCTTTGTGGGTCCCAGTCTCCCGGAGTCCTTTTATGACGCCACCATTATCCTGTTACTTAAGCCCGACAAGGATCCGCTGGACTGTGGCTCATATAGGCCTATATCACTGCTTAATATAGATTATAAACTCCTTACTAAAATGTTGGCGAAAAGGCTAAATTCTGTTGTTCTCGACCTTGTCCATCCGGATCAGACAGGCTTTATGCCTGGAAAATCCACATCGGATAATCTTAGAAGGGCTCAGGTGATAACTCAGATTGGGGCATCATCCTCACATGACTGGGCGATGGCTTCTTTAGATGCAACAAAGGCGTTCGACTCTGTCGAGTGGCCTTTTCTATTGCAGGTGTTGCGAGGATACGGATTTGGAGAGGGGTTTGTTACCTGGATTTCCCTTCTATACTGTTCCCCTAGAGCGGCACTGTCCATTAATGGCGCGTTGTCTTCCTACTTTCCTTTGGGTAGGGGTACAAGACAAGGATGTCCATTGTCACCGCTACTGTTTGCTCTGGCGGTGGAACCCTTGGCAATACTGCTTCGGAATGACCCCATATATAAAGGCATAGTGATAGGCACCCGGGAGGAGAGAACAGCACTATATGCCGATGACTTACTCCTGTTTATGAGCGACCCCTCCCGGTCTCTGCCCAGAGCCATGGCTATAATTGATGAATTTGGTAATTATTCTGGCCTACGGACCAATTGGGCTAAGTCCTCATACATGCATATTGGCCGTGCGTCAAGTGTAGCTGAGGGGAATGTGGTATGTGGATTGACTACAGTCTCAACCTGCAAATATCTGGGCATCTTTATATCTAGGGACCATAGGTGTTTTTTGGAACAGAACATCTTTCCGCTCATCTCGCACTTTAGGGTTAAGTTTAATCTTTGGGCTACACTGCCTTTGTCGGTGGCTGGTAGAATCAACCTAGTTAAAATGATAGTACTACCCAAATGTCTATATGCTATAAGCCATTCTGCTGTGTCCGTGCCCCTTAGATTTTTTAAACAAATGGACTCCCTCATTATCTCCTTTATATGGGGAAACTCTAGATCTAAGCTTAGGTTGTCATCTCTACAACGACCGAAGCAGCTCGGGGGCACATCACTCCCTGATCTGTTTCTTTACTACCTAGCAGGACAGCTCCGTTTTATTAGGAAGTGGCTCTCATCTGATTCCCTACCGGGGTCCGAGGCACATCTGGCTCACCACCTGGGTCTGCATAATCTGTGGCCGGTGTTGGAACACCCGGCCTTGTTTAGGGGGGAAATTGTTGCCCATCCATGCCCTGGCGGGACAGGTCTGGCGTCAGGCGAAAAAGGTGTCCACTTATTCTGATATACCTGCAGAGACCCCGCTTTGGCACAACCCTGGTCTGCCGACGTTATTTGCCCTGCCTGGCGCCCGGGCCTGGTCGCAGTATGGCGTGTCCTCTCTTAGTGACCTGTACATACAAGGGGTTTTTAAAACGTTTGACTCGCTAAGCTCCTCCTATGGCATCCCTAGAACGCAGTTCTTTAGATATCTACAGATTAGACATGCACTTTCTTCTCAGTTCCCGGATCGATTGGACAATATATCTGAGTATCCGCTTATCGGCATACTTCGCTCACAGGGCCCTGGGGGTTTGATATCTACTTTATATGCACATCTGATACAGGCCAAGGTGTCCACTTTGGACGCCCCGGCCTTGACGCGATGGAGCATAAATATCCCAACTCTCACAGATGAGATGTTTCAAGATATCCTTGAATCTCCTCAACATGTGTCACCTTCAGCTAACAACAAACTGATTCAAACGTATATTCTACACCAATGTTACTTGACACCTTCCCGTCTATACAAAATGGGACGTCTGCCCAACCCCGGATGCCTTAGGTGTCTTTGTCCACAGGCAGACTTTTGGCATATGATTTGGGAATGTCCGATCATACAATGTTTTTGGAAAGGGGTCGTGGATCTCCTGGCGGAAGTTCTGGCTAAACCTATACCATTAACCCCAGAGATATGCCTTTTCGGCGTATTAGATGAAGAAATATGGCAACACCATGTTAGAATCCTTTTGAGGGAGTCTTTATTTTATGCTAGGAAAGCTATCGCACTGCGATGGATGGCTCCGAAACCCCCATCAGTATCTCAGTGGAAGAAACTTGTTAATACTGTTCTTCCTTATAACCAGATTGTGTATAAAGGGAGAGGGTGCCCTCAGAAATTCCATAAGGTGTGGGGAACATGGTGCAATTCTCCGGTAACCCAATATACGGCTCCCTCATTGCGCTCTGCCATTAATTTACTCATGCCGTGAGGGGCGCGAGACACCAGGAGTATCCACGACCTCTCATTTTGGAGTGTATCCTTGTTGTTACCCTTGACTTATTGACTGCATGTTTTGTACATGATAACTGATGTATACAGTATTACGCATGTCCTGATTATATTCTTTCTGTACCGAGTCTACGTTATATGGTCCGGATGGGACGAGGACCTGGCGAGGTGGGATGTGGTGCGTTGAGTGAATTTACATTGAAATTCTCGTTTTTTGGTGCGCAACATGTTATGTATTTGTTTTGATTTCTTTTCCTTTGTCTGATACGCAATTTTCAATAAAACGAGTTTAAAAAAAAAAAAAAAAAAAAAAAAAAAATATTTTCTTCCTTTCTTTCCCTCCCTCCCCCCCCCCCCCCCCCCCCCCCCCCCCCCCCCCCCCCCCCCCCCCCCCCCCCCCCCCCCCCCCCCGCGGCCCCCCCCCCCCCCCCCCCCCCCCCCCCCCCCCCCCCCCCCCCCCCCCCCCCCCCCCCCCCCCCCCCCCCCCCCCCCCCCCCCCCCCCCCCCCCCCCCCCCCCCCCCCCCCCCCCCCCCCCCCCCCCCCCCCCCCCAAAAAAATTTATTTTTTTTTTTCCCCCCCCCCCCCCCCCCCCCCCCCCCCCCCCCCCCCCGCGGGGCCCGGGCCCCCCCCCCCCCCCCCCCCCCCCCCCCTATATAGCGGGGGGGGGGCCCCCCCCCCCCCCCCCCCCCCCCCCCTCCGCCCCCCCCCCCCCCCCCCCCCCCCCCCCCCCCCCCCCCCGCACCCTGCGACCGTAATGCCACTGGTCAGGGGTCCGATCGGGATGGTCAGGATCCCTATCGGGCCCCCATAACATGAAGATTAATAGTCGGGGCTCGGGGCCCACCAGTGGATTCACCGGTTCCCCGGTGGGCCAGTCCGACCCTGTTCAGGGGGGTGGGGTCCACATTTGCTCAGCAGTTTCGGAAGCTACCTCAGCAATTGTTCTGAGACTCCTCCTTTGGGGTAGCTCATCACTGGATGATTAGGAGAAGAAGGAGGAAGAGGAAAAATAGAGGAATGTGTCATTTTCTTCTTCTTCCTCACTGGCCGTGTTAGAGGCCAGTAAGGAATACACCTCTTCTGCTGAATATTTTCTTTGGGACATTTGGGAGGTTTGGGACATTTTGTGTATGTGTTCTATTTTTACACATGTATAGAAACTTAATTTATTGAACCTTTATTGAAAATGTGGGGTGCATGTTATGATTCAACACTTGTATATATGTAAGAAATGTAACCAGAAAAAAGAGAGATAGAAAAGAAGATCCTGTCCTAAAAGCTACCTAAAACTTTTCTATCTAAATATATATATATATATATATATATATATATATATATTTATATGGAGAGAGAGAGAGAGAGAGAGAGAGAGATAGAAAGAAAGAGAGAGAGAGAAAGAGAGAAAGAGAAAGAGAGAGACTTCTATCTATATTTATAGATATTCTAACAAAATCTCTCAACAAGTGGATTCAGATCTAGAGATCTGGAATGTGAGTCCAGAGATCTGTTAAATTTACAACTACATTGTGCTAGTCTCAGAGGCGTAGCTAGCGGGGGGGGGGAGAGGGGGCGGCTGCCCCGGGCCCACTGACATTGTAGGGCCCACTGACATTGTAGGGCCCACCCCGGGGCCGCCATTAATACACCTTTTACTTTTAACTAGACCGGTGTCTGCAGACACCGATCTAGTTAAAACGCTTCCTGCAACTTGCTGTCTTGTAAACCGCAAGCCACTTCAGGCCTGCGGTTTACATGACAACGAGAACACAGTCATCGGCATAGGTGGTGCAATGACGTCACAACATCGCGCCTCCTACGCTGAGACGCTGACTTCCTGTGCGTGGAACCTGCGCACAGAGCACGGGTCAAGAAGAGAAAGCGGCGGCTCCATTCGTCATGGTCGCTGGTAGGTGAGTATAACTTATATTTGTTTTGTCTTAGCTTAGTTGTGGGTATTTTAATAGTATAGGGGGTTGTTAGGAGGGGGAATTATAACTATAAGGGAGGGGGCGTTATGAACATAAGTGGGGTCATTTACAGTACAGACCAAAAGTTTGGACACACCTTCTCATTCCAAGAGTTTTCTGTATTTTCATGACTATAAAAATTGTAGATTCACACTGAAGGCACCAAAACTATGAATTAACACATGTGGAATTATATACTTAACAAAAAAGTGTGAAACAACTGAAAATATGTCTTATATTCTAGGTTCTTCAAAGTAGCCACCTTTTGCTTTGATTACTGCTTTGCACATTCTTGGCATTCTCTTGATGAGCTTCAAGAGGTAGTCACCTGAAATGGTCTTCCAACAGTCTTGAAGGAGTTCCCAGAGATGCTTAGCACTTGTTGGCCCTTTTGCCTTCACTCTGCGGTCCAGCTCACCCCAAACCATCTTGATTGGGTTCAGGTCTGGTGACCTTGGAGGCCAGGTCATCTGGCGTAGCACCCCATCACTCTCCTTCTTGGTCAAATAGCCCTTACACAGTCTGGAGGTGTGTTTGGGGTCATTGTCCTGTTGAAAAATAAATGATGGTCCAACTAAACGCAAACCGGATGGAATAGCATGCCGCTGCAAGATGCTGTGGTAACCATGCTGGTTCAGTATTCCTTAAATTTTGAATAAATCCCCAACAGTGTCACCAGCAAAGCACCCCCACACCATCACACCTCCTCCTCCATGCTTCACGGTGGGAACCAGGCATGTAGAGTCCATTCGTTCACCTTTTCTGCGTCGCACAAAGACACGGTGTTTGGAACCAAAGATCTCAAATTTGGACTCATCAGACCAAAGCACAGATTTCCACAGGTCTAATGTCCATTCCTTGTGTTCTTTAGCCCAAACAAGTCTCTTCTGCTTGTTGCCTGTCCTTAGCAGTGGTTTCCTAGCAGCTATTTTACCATGAAGGCCTGCTGCACACAGTCTCCTCTTAAGTTGTTGTAGAGATGTGTCTGCTACTAGAACTCTGTGTGGCATTGACCTGGTCTCTAATCTGAGCTGCTGTTAACCTGCGATTTCTGAGGCTGGTGACCCAGATGAACTTATCCTCCGCAGCAGAGGTGACTCTTGGTCTTCCTTTCCTGGGGCGGTCCTCATGTGAGCCAGTTTCTTTGTAGCGCTTGATGGTTTTGGCCACTGCACTTGGGGACACTTTCAAAGTTTTCCCAATTTTTCGGAATGACTGACCTTCATTTCTTAAAGTAATAATGGCCACTCGTTTTTCTTTACTTAGCTGCTTTTTTCTTGCCATAATACAAATTCTAACACTCCATTCAGTAGGACTATCAGCTGTGTATCCACCTGACTTCTGAACAACACAACTGATGGTCCCAACACCATTTATAAGGCAAGAAATCCCACTTATTAAACGTGACAGGGCACACCTGTGAAGTGAAAACCATTTCAGGTGACTACCTCTTGAAGCTCTTCAAGAGAATGCCAAGAGTGTGCAAAGCAGTAATCAAAGCAAAAGGTGGCTACTTTGAAGAACCTAGAATATAAGACATATTTTCAGTTGTTTCACAATTTTTTAAGTATATAATTCCACATGTGTTAATTCATAGTTTTGATGCCTTCAGTGTGAATCTACAATTTTATAGTCATGAAAATACAGAAAACTTTTGGAATGAGAAGGTGTGTCCAAACTTTTGGTCTGTACTGTATATGAGGGTTATTACGGGGTACAAGGGGGGAGGTTATTTATATTATGAGGCATTATGAACATAAGGAGGTGGTCATCGATATAAGAGGTCATTAGGGATGTAGTATTTATGTCAGGGGGAACCAGGGGCATATTATGAGGGGGCAGTTAATTTAATTAAAGTGACACATGGGCTTTATAAAGACTAAAGCCCCACGTAACGGCCGCAGCAAAAAACATTGTGGTTTTTCCTGCAGCGCTTTTCACAGAAGGTCCACAGAGTTTTCCTCTGCAGACTTTCTGCTTCCATTATAACTATAGGGAAACCGCCAGCGTTTCCGTAGGTATAATTGACATGCTGCGATTTCCAAAACCGCAACGGTTTTGGAAATCGCAGTGTGTCCGCTGCACATATTTTTCTTCAATGTGTGGATTGGATTTGCTAGAATCCCATCCACTTTGCAGGAACTGTTAAATGCCGCATTATTTTTCCCGTGGCATTTTTGCCATGTGGGGCCCCATCCCATCCCCACTTTGTGGTAAAATATGCGCAGTGGACACGCTGTGATTTCCAAAATAGTTGTGGTTTTGGAAATCGCAGCATTCCTATGGAAACACTCCCGGTTTTCTATAGATATAATTGAAGCAGAAAGTCCGCAGAGGAAACCTCTGCGAACTTTCTGTGCAAAGTGCAGCAGGAAGAACAGCGATTTTTTGCTGCGGGACGGCACGTGGGGCCTTGGCCTTAAAGAATTTTCCAGCTCATTTTTAATTGATGATCTATCCTCAGAATAGATCATCAATAAGAGATAAGTGACTCCCCACTGATCAGCTGTATGAAGGGGCTATGGCGCCTGTTTATATCACACGCTGTCTGCTTATAGTGATCATGTGATGTAATTCCAGTCTTGTCACATAGACGTGTATAGGACGAGGCTGTAGTTACATTACATGGCCGCTATGAGATGAATGACACTATGTAAACAGAGAAGGGGTCACGGTGCTTACACAGGTACCACGATTCATTCAAACGACTGATCCTGGGGGTCCCAATTATTGGAACCCCACTAATTATTTTTACCTTTCGTTTACTTTTTAATTAGGAAACACCTGGGGCATTATTAATAAGGGGCACTATTTACAGGGGGTACACAGGAAAGTTATTAATTTAAAGATGCACTTGTGGGTATTATTCATTATGGGGGTTTATATTATACATTTTATAATTGGGGGTAGCAGCAGGATGGGGGTGCAGGTGAGGACAATGTGGGTCAGGTGCCTGGAAAAGTAAGGAGCCAGAGATGTCTGTGTTGCAAACTTTACTGAGACTGGACCGATTAAGGAGATGGGGAATATGAAGGATTAGTCAGAGACGTCACTAAATGTTACTGCCCTGTATTTGCCTAAATCGTCTGCAGAGCCCTGTGTAGATCCGATATATACCACTATACGGTCACCGTATAGTGATCATATCGGTATACCTAAGTTGGGGGCCCACTTGGACATATTTGCCCCCCCTGTGCTGAACCCCTAGCTACGCCTCTGGCTAGTCTAATTGAATACCTATGGGTTTGCAGGATTCCAAGAGGCTTAAGAGTCACACAATGTCAGACGGTCTTTAAAGAGTACCTGAGTTTTCATCAAAAGTTGAAATATCTGCAGAGTCTTGCTGGGCAATCTTTCTCAGCCAGTCTCTCTAGCTGTATAAGCCTTCATAAGTGGGGTCCTATCAGTTTTTAAACTGCTTAGTGTAGTCTGCTCTCCCATCCATTATTATTACTACTGATTTCTTTACATGTAATTCTGCCAGAAGTAACTGTAAAATAGCAAACAAAGAGCTAAGAAAAGCCAAAGTGACCATAATATAGGAGATCCAGAGACACTGGATTGCAAATCCAGGGTATGCAGGTGCTAGAGAAGGGGTCAGCAACCCCTGGCAGATCTGAGGTATAGGACGCTTCCCCTTCTCTTGCACCCTTCCCTGCCTACCAATGAGAGGGGGTGAGGAAAGCCCAGGAGGCAGATCTCATCACAGCACGCGGACCCTGCCTGGACCCTACTGCTTCGGTGATGAGCTCCTGCCCTCTGCATCCTGCAAAGGCTTCCCGAGGAGGTCGGCAAAGTGAAAGTAAAAAAGAGACCCAACAGGTACATGCTGGGGTTACTATTTCTATTAATGTCAGGCATTTGGGGTTATTAATTTAGTTTTAGTAACTCCATGTGCCTCACATTAATAGAAATTAAACCGATTATGTCCCTCACATTAATCCTGTGTACCTCACATATGTGAGACATATGGAGGTACTAATAAAGGACCTCAATGATGAAGATAATTACTTATTATCACCATGTCTTTCACATATCTGTAACCCTTATGTAAAGCACACAGAGGTTAATGTGAGGGACATGACAGGTTTAACTGCGATTAATATGAGGCACATGGAGTTGCTAAACTGTAATGCACATGACCATACTTTTTATCCACAAATGTGGATAAAAGTACGGACCTATACATTTCAATGGGCCCATACACACAGCCGTTCTTTTTGCGGCTGTGTGTCCGGGCCAAATTGAAGAGCTGCAAATTATATATCTGTCTGCATTTGTGGCCCTGTCAATTCATTCTTAATGTATAAGTCAGTGAAAACCACATCCGTGCTATTTGTGTGCAGGAGGCCTAAGGCTGAGGCCCCACGTTGCAGAGACGCAGCATTTTTGTTGCAGATTTTCTGCGTTTTTTTGAGCCAAAGCCAAGAATGGCTACAAAAGGAATGGAAAATATAAAGGAAGTTCTTATACTTCTACCTTCTGCTCAATCCAATCCTGGCTTAGGCTCAGAAAAACGCAGCAAAATATGCAACAAAAAAGCTGTATTTCCGCAACATGGGGCCTCAATCTTTTCTTTTCGGGTGGTGACACACTGTGTACCCAGATGCGACTATAGCCAAATCCAGTTCCCGGGCACCAGTTCTGTCACTTTGGGGTAAGTGTGACACCCATTAATTCCTAGCTGTGGTTTTGCTGTTACTGCACCGTCATGAATTAAAAGTGGCTATAATAAATCAGCGTTTCACTTACAGAAAAGCAAAAGTACCGGCGGCTGGGGATGCAGTATCAAGGTACATAGTGTGTCGCCCCCTACAGGTGTTACCTCAATCTGATCCCAGTCATATACATTTACCACTAATTGTGGGTTACACATGTACTTACATTGCTTCTAATGGAAAAGTACAGGTGTAGCAAAGCAAATAGTGGTAAATGCATGTGTCTGGGAGCACAGTATGACAGCACCCCTATGTTATAGCTTGTGCTATATAACTTTAGTGTAGGGGTCGTGAGCTTTATAATTATTGCACGGCACTCTGAGTACCTCATCTTTGATTTTTTAATTTAAATCGGCACGCCAAACAAAAAAGGTTGCCTACCCCTGTGCTAGAGAGATTGCTGACACACAAAAAGAGAAATCTGAGCACCATCAGTAAAATTGCTTGCTGTCTATGAATAACGTCCCATCAGCAATAACACAAGCAGCTAGTCAGTTCCTTTTCTCTGTCTTGACCCTGTTAGTTTTTAAACATAGACCTTCCCTAGTAACAGGGAGTGCACAGAAAATTAGTAAGGAGGGAGACACCTTGTGGCAGGGAATTTAGAGAGGTTTTTCAGGCAGAAAACAGCACATTTTTTAAATAAAAGTGTATTACATTTTGGTCCATAAATCATATGCTAGCTAAGTTAAATGAAAAGTTAGTGTAATATTGGATAATTTTCTTCTATAAATAAAATGACATAGTCTAATATTTTTGATTTATTTGATTGATTTGGTTCTCTATCTACCTTTAGGACTTGTGATGTAAATGTACTTTAAATGTAATTTCTTAAAGAGCTTGTCTAGTTTCAGTTAAAAAAACAAAACAAAAAAAAACTGGCTAATAGGGCAAATATTGAAAAATAATTAAATCTAACACATTTACAGGTGCATCTCAATAAATTAGAATATCTTTGAAACGTTCATTCATTTCAGTAATTCAATTCATAATCCACAGTCTTCCATGATTGTGTGTCCTTCTGAACCAGACTGAGGGGCCATTTAAAGGCTTAGGAAACCTTGGCAGAGGACACACTGAATTTACAATACTGAACTTTTTTACAATATTCTAATTTTCTTAGATTTGGGTTTTCATTACTTGTAATCCATAATCAACATTTACAGAAATAAAACACATGAAATAGAACACTCTGTGTGTAAAGAATCTAGAAAATATAGGAGGTCACTTTTTTAATTTAATTACTGAAAGAAAGAAACATTTGAAAGATATTCTAATTTATTGTTATGCACCTGTACATGCTAATTCCCATGCATCTCTTTAAGAAATTACATTTAAAGGAACATTTTTTTCACTAGTGTACAGTAGTGCTCAAAAGTTTGTGAACCCTTCAGAATTTTCTATATTTCTGCATAAACTTGAGCTAAAACTATCATATTTTCAAGGTGGAAGCTGGGGCCTCAGCCTTAGGCTGAAACGACTGTGCTGCAACTGGCCTGCCGTGATTTAAAAGCACGGGTGGCACACGGGGTACACGGGGATATCCCCGTGTGCCGCCCATGCACAGGCTGTGCTTCTGCGGCTCCTTTCATTAAATGAATAGGAGCCACGGAAGCATGGTCTGTAAAATAGGACAAGAATAGGACATGCCCTATCTGACTGTCGGCCCACACATGGGACTGTGAAAATCACGGTCGTGTGTACGGACCCATAGAAAAGAATGGGTCAGTTTGCTCTCCGTGAAATACACGGAGAGCACACTCAGCCACAGCACGGTCATCTGCAACCGGCCTTAGTCAGTTTTTCTATAGCTCCAGACAACCCCTTTAATACTCACACACAGCCAAAAATGCAATGAAACTGATTTCTTACCAACTACTTTAAGCATATTAAACACAGAATGTATTTTAAGGAATTTATATCATTTAGTAACACAGTATAAGATGCTGTTCTTTGATTAATCCAACATATAAACCAACAGCTCCCTCTTCAGCATGCAAGATTATGCTTATTTATGTACAGATGTACTACATCTGCGTTCTACTGGCCTTTTACTGTGTATCACTCAATAGTGTACCTCTCCATTACTAATGTAATATTTATTATTGAACTTATTATTGGATTTTTTTTTAGTGTATAGATATTAACAACTTCATGCTGTGCGTTGTACTGTTACGCCACGCTGAGCATATAGTTAATGCTCAGTGCCGTAATAGTACAAAAGCTGTAATGCCGCAGGCACAGGAGCTGTGCTTGCGGCATTACTTGCAAGGGCCGGGACCAGCTGTCGGAGTCTAAAGATACTCCAACGGATTTACCCCATTGATGCTGTGATGAATAGCGATCATCATGGCATCCAGGGGGTTCGGGGGCAAAATCGCTCCCACCCCTCGCGATAACGTTGTAGGTTCCAAGGGGTTGCCATGACAGCCAGGAGATCGGGTCATGGCCTCCTGACTGCCTTTGCATATTTCCAATAGGAATTACCCTGTGATGTTCTGCAATGCGCAGTATTCTACTACATGGCACAGGGGATCTGAGATTCCAACTTCAAGTCCCCATGTGAGACATGTAAAGAGTGAAAAAATACACAAACACATAGCAAAAACACACAAAAATAAGTAAACAAATAATAAAAACGTAAAAAAAAAAAAAAACTACCTTTATATTTAAAAAAAATATATATTGTAAACAAAAATAAATAAAAAAACATGTTAGGTATCCCTAGGTGCGTATAAGTCCACAATATCCAAAAATAGCGTTAATTATCCTGTACGGTGAATGCCATAAAAAAAAAAATCTATTCCGCAATGCACAAATTAATGTATTGTCACATTGCTTTCCCCCAAAAAAAATAACAATAAAAAGGGATCCGAAAGTCATACATTCCAAACATTGGTACCAATAAAAAGTACAAATTGAGCCGCAAATATAGAGCCCTGACATATCTCCGCCAACAGTACAGTAAAAAAGTTATAGGCATCAGAATATGGTGACCCCAAGAAAATTGTTCATTTTCAAAAAGTGACGTTTTATTTTTAAAAGCGGTAAATCGTAATTAAAACTTAGAAATAAATATGGGTTTCGGATGCTAACACGCCGTAAATGTCATAGAGACGCAGGCCTACCAGACCCTAGATTGTACTACCATGCGGCTGTGCTGTTGCGCCTTTTCAATTTGCGTTATCGTGGAGCAGAAAAGCAGTGGGTCTCTATAAAGGCCGAATTGCTTTCGGTTCACCTTCCCTCTCTGCCCTGGGTCCCGTCCCACTTCCGCTCCAGAGCCGTTAGGCATTCTGTGCTGTCCTCCCATTTCCTTAGGGTTTGGGATGCGGTGTGTGTAGGCGGTCGCATTGCCAGGGTTCCAGGCCCCCTCAGCCCTCTCTTCCACAATCCCACGTTCCCTCCAGGTTGTTCTGCAGACAAATTCCTTTGCTGGCTAGATAGGGATGACGTTCCCTTACGCCAAGTTGCGTGTAGTACACCTCTCCCCTCCCTGACACAATTGCGCGCCTCCTTCCCTGATCTCTGGTTATCTTGGTTGGAATATGGTCAGCTCACTACCTTGCTCCGCAAGTTCTCCTTACTTCCCCTGCTCTCATCCCCCTTGACTGACTTGGAGTCTGCTCTTTCTCGTGCTGACACCACCCCACGTGCCCTCTCTGTTCTCTATGGCGTTCTCCTCAAGGATATTACACCTGGGCTCCCTGGGAATCTGACCTTGGTACTCGTCTTTCCCCTGCCGATTGGGATACGTCCTTCCTGTATACACATAAGCTCCCGCTGCCTTGTAGTGCACAGGAAAAGAATTACAAAATACTGACCCGCTGGTACCATTGTCCTGACCTCTTGCATAGGATCTAACCTAGTGTATCCGACCGGTGTTGGATCTGTGGTTCCGAGAGAGGTACACCGTATCATATCTGGGATGCTGTATTTGCGTTGTACACTAAAGTGAGTGGCAGATCTGTTACACCCTTACCTCGTCTAGCCCTTCTCTCCATCATAATGGGGAAAGTCTCCGCTGTTAAGAGAGACCTTCTGCGACATTTTCTCACTGCCGCCAGAACAGTCATTCCCAGGCATTGGCGCAGTACTGCTGTGCCCACCCTGGTTGAGTTCCTACAGGACCTTCTCCTTATTAGGAGAATGGAGGCCCTGGTGGCTGAGGACTCGCCTGACCCTTCTAAATTTGAGTCCCTCTGGTGTCCGTGGGTGATGTTAGAGGAGACTTCAGAGTTCTCTTCTTTCTTTACCTAAACTGGGGTTGCCTTGCTCCCCTCTCTGTAGGGAGTCTGGCCGTTCCATTCTGCCCAATCCCTCTCTCCCCCTCCCCTTTTCTCCTCAGTGTGCCCTTCCCTATCCTGGTCTTGTATGTGGTCTTGTGTGTTTCTGTACACCCGTGTTTTCCCCATGTTCCCCTTTCCCTCCAGCATTTGTGTTTTTATTCTGGCACGCGGGTGGCACTGTGGCCCTTCACAGCTGGACTTTTCCTGCTGTCTTATAGCTTTTCCTGCCATCACCCCCCAATGATGTATTTCCCCATGATGGTATTGTGCCACCCTTTACTGGTTTCTCTGGTTTCTACCCTAACCGTTCCTCTGTGACTTTTCCACGATTGGGTGGCCTGCGTGTCTCCTACTGCCTTATTTGATGCCTTTTGTGATGATTCTGCTTAAATATGGCTATAACTCAAAGCTGTATTTTGGTCTCTGGGTAGCGTATCTCTTTACCCATAAGGTGCGCAGCTATAATCCTAGGTGTATATTGGCAGTAGTGGCAACACTGGAACAATAGGGCTTTGTATCCATCCCAGCAGGGCTTCATTGTATTCCTATACAGCCCTGAGTGATCAAAGAAACATGCATTGTGCAGATAGATCAGACCTGGTTGATAACATTGTATCATTGCACTTGGTCTCAGCTCTATACAAAAATCTGGACTTGAGTGCATTATTCAATCAGACTTGCTGCCGCCGGTGACCTCATTCTGGGAGGTGGCATAAAGGGTATAAAAGATGAGGTAAGAGGCAATGGGAGGAGTTTTGGGCTGAGACTACAAGAGTTTACTAAGAGACTGTGATGAGAGCATGCAGGCTGGAATATACTGTGATGCCACATGCTAGGAGTTAATGCCACATGCCAAGAAGCCTCCACTGGTTATTCACACATGACAGAGCATGTGTGAGTGTTGGATTATAGAGCCACAACAAGGAGATGCGTGGTAAAGTAATCGTTTCACCTTTACTCCCTTTTATTTTAAGTACTGTATCTTGTAACTAGTAACTGTTAATGCTTGTATATACAGTCATATGAAAAAGTGTGGGCACCCCTATTAATCTTAATCATTTTTAGTTCTAAATATTTGGGTGTTTGCAACAGCCATTTCAATTTGATATATCTAATAACTGATGGACACAGTAATATTTCAGGATTGAAATGAGGTTTATTGTACTAACAGAAAATGTGCAATATGCATTAAACCAAAATTTGACCGGTGCAAAAATTTGGGTACCCTTATCATTTTATTGATTTGAATACTCCTAACTACTTTTTACTGACTTACTGAAGCACAAAATTGGTTTTGTAACCTCACTGAGCTTTGAACTTCATAGCCAGGTGTATCCAATCATGAGAAAAGGTATTTAAGGTGGCCAATTGCAAGTTGTTCTCCTATTTGAATCTCCTCTGAAGAGAGGCATCATGGGTTCCTCAAAACAACTCTCAAATGATCTGAAAACAAAGATTGTTCAACATAGTTGTTCAGGGGAAGGATACAAAAAGTTGTCTCAGAGATTTAACCTGTCAGTTTCCACTGTGAGGAACATAGTAAGGAAATGGAAGACCACAGGGACAGTTCTTGTTAAGCCCAGAAGTGGCAGGTCAAGAAAAATATCAGAAAGGCAGAGAAGAAGAATGGTGAGAACAGTCAAGGACAATCCACAGACCACCTCCAAAGAGCTGCAGCATCATCTTGCTGCAGATGGTGTTACTGTGCATCGGTCAACAATACAACACACTTTGCACAAGGAGAAGCTGTATGGGAGAGTGATGCGAAAGAAGCCGTTTCTGAAAGCACGCCACAAACAGAGTCGACTGAGGTATGCAAAAGCACATTTGGACAAGGCAGCTTCATTTTGGAAGAAGGTCCTGTGGACTGATGAAACAAAGATTGAGTTGTTTGGTCATACAAAAAGGCGTTATGCATGGCGTCAAAAAAACACAGCATTCCAAGAAAAACACTTGCTACCCACTGTAAAATTTGGTGGAGGTTCCATCATGCTTTGGGGTTGTGTGGCCAATGCCGACACCGGGAATCTTGTTAAAGTTGAGGGTCGCATGGATTCAACTCAGTATCAGCAGATTCTTGAGAATAATGTACAAGAATCAGTGACGAATTTGAAGTTACGCCGGGGATGGATATTTCAGCAAGACAATGATCCAAAACACAGCTCCAAATCTACTCAGGCATTCATGCAGAGGAACAATTACAATGTTCGGGAATGGCCATCCCAGTACAATAAACCTCATTTTAATCCTGAAATATTACTGTGTCCATCAGTTATTAGATATATCAAATTGAAATGTCTGTTGCAAACACCCAAATATTTAGAACTAAAAATGATTAAGATTAATAGGGGTGCCCAAACTTTTTCATATGACTGTATCTACATATCTGTTCTGAACTGCATGTGTTAGATATTAATACCGACCCATTTAGGGGTTAATAAATATATAAAATTTAGAAAGCTTGTCTTGTATTTATCTTGTGAACCCGGCACTCACTGGCGGTGAGTGTGGTTTTATATGAAAGAAGACTCAGGTGTGAGCCAAAGCGGTGTTGGCGCACTGAGGATCTTTCACACCTTTGTTTTGGCTTTGCTCTCTCTTGTTCTTATTTGCAAAAACCTCAGTAAAAACTGATTAAACATAGATAAATATGGTATCACCGTAATTGTAATGACCTGCCGGACAAAGATGCCATGTAATTTTTTTTTTTTTTTTAAATTGTAATTTTTATTACATTTTCACAAGTTATAACAAGATAACAAAGAAAAAGTAATAAAAAAAATGTGAAGCAATGTAACAAAACCAATAGAAACTAAGAACAGTCACAATTGGGTAAAAATAAAGGCATCAGACATAAGACCACAAGTGACTTGGGAGGACAACAAAAGGGGTCAGTGAGGGAAGGGGGGAATCAGAGACCATGTAGTATACAATAAGTGTTCCATGGGGACCAAATTGTTTGGTGAGATCTGCATGCCCAGAGCCTCCGTCTACGTAAGCATGTACTTGTGGGTCAGGGGGTCCATCCCTCCGGAGAGGAGAGTAAGCGATATATATCTGAAATCAGGCCCTTTGGTGCCCGCTCTGCATAACCTCTAGAAAATGGTGGGAACAGAGACCCACAGGGCCCCAAAGAGGGTGGTCATAAAATGGGCTTTCTGCTGGTAATGGAACCATTCAGTGGGTGGGAAGTAAAGGACAGAAGTGAAATAGTCAAAAGGCCTGAGCTTTGGTCAATGGTTCTATCAGGTCAGTAACACGAAACAGTCCCAGTCTGCTCCATGGGTGCACCATAGAAACTGTTAGTTCCTCTGGGAGGAGAGGGTTGAAAAGAAAGGAAACCATGTTGGAATGTCGCAAAGCGAGTGGGAAGAGTTTATGACATGTAAGCCAGATAGATCTAGTAAAACGAATAGGTCCTAGGAGAGGTGTGGAAGGCAGGGAGGACAAGCGGGACCACAGGAAAGCATTAGAGTGGACAGGGGCCAACCAAGCTTTTTGATTTCATTCCACTTTGTGTAGGCCTGAGGTGCTGTCCAGTAGTAGTGAAGAAGCTGCGACACCGCCAAGCCCCATTTGCCTTACCAGCCAACATAACAAAGGGGGGATTGTGATGACGTTTCCAATTCCCAATAAATTGAAAGAGTGCCTTCTGAAGGGAGCTTAGTTCAGAACGAGGAACTGCCACAGGCAGAGTTTCAAAATAGTATAAAATCTTTGGAAGAAGTGTAATTTTGACCGCTGTAATGCGGCCTATAAAGGAAATCTGTAGGGGATGCCATTTGTCTAAGAGAGAAGTTAATAAAATAAGTGGGGGTAATTAACGGAGTATAAAGTGGCATAAGAAGAGAATTGCTGTATACCCAGATAATGAAGGGAGCGGTCTTGCCATTGGAAATCATAGTTATGACGAAGAAGCTGAAAGTCAGCATCTGGAATATTCAGGGGAAGGGCTTCAGTCTTTGAGGGGTTTACTTTATAGCCAGAGAGGCGACCGTAATCCCGTAGCGCCAACATAAGGTAATGGGAGGGTAGTGTGCAGGTTAGTAAGGGTCAGAAGGACGTCATCCGCAAAGAGACTGATTTTAAAGTCCCTTTCACGCATGGTGACTCCCATAATGTCATGATTGGATCGTATCTTAGCGTTCAATACAGAGAGCAAAGTTAAGTGGAGAAAGAGGGCAAACCTGACGAGTCCCGTTACAAATAGGGAATGAGGAGGAAGAAGCATGTGGGAGTTTAGCTACGGCTGAGGGGGAGAAATAAAGCTCTTTATCTGCCGAGAGAAAGGCCCCGAGAATCCAAATTTCTTCAAAACGGCCAAAATAAAAGACCAATCCAGACAGTCAAAGTCCTTTTCCATGTCCAAACTTAAAAGGAGGTCTGGCGTAGCAGAGCTAGTGGCCACACCGCCCTTCTCGTGTTGCATCCCCCTGACGACAGGGAACGAAACCCACCTGGACCTTGTGGATCAGAGAAGGAATCCAAGGTCCTTATTAGGCTTGGGGACTAAGGTAATGTGAGAATATAGCATTGTTTGAGAGATGGGGGTACCATCAAGGAAGGAATTAAATAAGTTGCACAGGTGGGGTAGAAGATCACACTTAAAAGTTTTGTAGTATAAGTAGATGAATCCATCTGGGCCCAGGGCTTTACTATTAGGGGGGCCCTGCAATATATCATTTTAGTGTTAAGGGAAATAAGGGCCGAGGTGGGCAAGCGGGGAGAAAGCAGGAGTCGAGGTACGCATGTAGGTCTCAAGACATGATGGGGGGGTCAGAGTGAGCCTGCAAGGACACAGCAGCTACTGCAGCAGTATGGTGGAGGAGGTTATCCGAGGAGCAATGAACCACATGGGGGGTTGGAAGAGGTCTGGTGGTCATGCAGAGTGTGAAAGATCCTCAGTGCGCCAACACCGCTTTGGCCCACACCAGAGACTTCTTTCATAAAAAACCACACTCACCGCCAGTGAGTGCTGGGTTCACAAGATAAATACAAGACAAGCTTTCTAAATTTTGTATATTTATTAACCCCTAGATGGGTCGGTATTAACATCTAACACATGCAGTTCAGAACAGATATGCAGATGTATGCAAGCATTAACAGTTACTAGTTACAATATACAGTACAATAAAATAAAGGGGAATAAAAGTGAAATGATTACTTTACCACACATATCCTGGATGTGGCTCTATAGTCCAACACTCACACATAGCATGTGGAGTTAACCAGTGGAGGCAGCAGCAACACAGCATTCCAGCCTGCATGCTCATCTCATCATAGTATTCTCTCAGTGGTAGTCTCAGCCCAATCTCCTCCCACTGACCTCTTACCTCATCTTATATACCCTTTATGCCACCTCCCAGAATGAGGTCACCGGCGACAGCAAGTCTGATTGATTAATGCACTCAAGTCCAGATTCTTTGTATGGAGCTGAGACCAAGTGAAATGATACAATGTTATCAGCCATATCTGATCTAACAGCCCAGGCTGAACAATGCAGGTGTGTTTATTTGATCACCCAGGTCTATGTAGGAATACAATAGAGCCATTCTGGGATGGATACAAAGCCCTATTGTCACAATTGTTGCCACTACTGGCCATACACCTAGGATTATAGCTTCGCACATTATGAATAAATGCAAGTAAGAAGGGAGATACTATACCCAGAGATCAAAATACAGCTTTGAGTTATAGCCATATTTAAGCGGAATCATCACACAGAGTCCTGGCTAACAAGGTGTGAGCCTCATTGCCTGGCTCATAGTAGCAATGCCGACTATAAAGAAGGAGGCGTTGAGTGGCATGCGTGGCGAGAGCACAAAGATCAGCCCGGGTTGCCACAAGTTGTCGGAGCAGAGACAGGGAAGGATGTGCGGTTAAGTTTTCCATAAGGTTCCTTATTTGAGCTAGTAAGGCAACCTCCCTAGCTTTTCTGTCTTTCTTGAGCCGTGTCGCCAGGGCAATGCAATGTATGCGCATGACCACTTTATGTGCCTCCCAAAGAGTGGAAGTAGAGGAAACAGAATTCTCATTGGTCCTAAAATAGTCAAATAGGTGGGTTCATAGGGTGTTATGTCTAGTCTCGTAATGTAATAGAGAGTCATTAAGGTGCCAGTGACAATGCCTGGTCAGGACTGGGGCAGTGGCGAGGGAAACGGTAATCGTTGCATGATCCTACTACCACAGTAGCAAATAGTTACTGCATTGTTTTCTTCCCGGGGGCATTAGTAGGGCTGTAAAAAAATCAATCATATGTCCCAAGACATATGCGCCCATGCACAAAATAATATATACCTACAAGGAAGTGCGGAAAGTTAACAAACAGCTCATACTTATCTTTGCTCACCTCTATAAGGCTCCGCTGTAGCATGTGGTCTTCTATCCCAGGGTCTTCTGGTCTCCTGGGTGAGATCAGCAACCCCAGAGTACAGCTGAGGCCTGAAACGTGGGGCACATTGATTTCATGGCACTTTGACGCAATCTTTATGACATTGACATATGAGATCTCCAAAAAGCTGCTGTTGTCACCCAAAGGAAAGGAAAAGGCTGAAAACACCAGGTAAGAAGCCTGGATGCCATGGTGAAGCCATGGCATCCAATTGTTTATTATTTTTCTGCATCTCTCTGGGATCTACTTTTATCTAGTCAGCAGTGCTTTGCAGGCTGATTGATAAACTTCAGGTGACATCAGCTTAAACATCAATTGCCCTGGAGCAGCTAGGGGCCCCCTTTGTGCATGGAGCCCTTGGCAATTGCCCGGTTTGCCCTCCCCTAATGCCAGCTCTTTTAGTAAGGGTCATTTTCAAATGTTATCTTCCAGCAACAGCTTCAAAATGAGAATTGAGATTCAGGTTCAAGAGACCGTCCAGTCCCTACATTACTAGATGAGGAGCAGCCTGCGATTACACAGGCAAGAGAAAGAAGGACTGGACACAATGAGAGATTTATGAAGACAGGCAGTTTCAATGGCAGTTTTTATATCCTCTGTGCCAGTGAAGACTGCTCCTCATTTCTGATGAGTAGCGCACCTCAAGTCAGGCACACCCTCTGTTAGGCCATATGCACTGAAATCTACACCAGCTACAGGAATCATTTACGCCATGAAATTGACAAAAACAATCAAATCTTCCAGGCATGGTGGACTCATGCACACTACGCCCACCTTCCAGGAAAATGGTGAGTGTGGGACAAAATGGAAACAGTCCCACATTTCTGTGCAAAAAAAAAAAATTATAGTTTTTTCCAAAACTTCTACTTGCCTCCATAGGAGTTAACGCAGCTGTCCAGGACTATGATATTGATTGCTGCGGCCTCATCATGACTTACCAGACAAAGTGCCGTGTTTCATTGTAGCTCACCCCCAGTAATTGTAATAGGATGAGCTTCGGCATGGCCATGTAACCAATGGACATGACATTACTACTCTGAAAAGAAGAAATGGAGCTCAATTCCATAGTCCTGGACAACCCCTTTAATGAAAAGGAATGGCTGTGTTCAGCCCTTTCTGAAACACGTGGCTACCTGAGGGAGGTAGAGATGGGGCCATTACCATGTAAGGTTAGATGGAAATAACATTTTAATCTTGCCCAATCTCAACTGCAGAAAAGACAGTGAAGAAGTTCTCTGCTGAAGCAATCTGCCTCTCAGAGACATAGCATTCGCTTTTTCCCTCAAAACCTGTTCACGTTCTCATGAAGACCTTTTACTACATTGACCAGATGTTACACAAGTTGTAAATGGGACTTTTAACATTCCATTCACACTATGCAATTAAACCTGTGGTATAAAACTTCAATGGGGAGAATTCAAGCCAGGAAAACCACATGGAAATCCTGTGGTCACAGTGCAAGACAATGTAGACAAATTCATTTAAAGGGGTTCCATCTGCAAAGGCCTAAAATAAAATGTGCATATTCACCTTTCCATTTGGCTAGGGATCCAGTGGAAAGTCTCCATTAGGGTCCCAGTCTGTGACCTATGGTCTGCATGTGATCGAGAGACTTTTTGCTGGTTTCCCGGTCAAACGGAGAGGCTAATATGCATTTATTTATTTTTCAATTTTAAGCATCTGCAGATAAAAAAAATTAGTTTACTTTACGTTCCTTTAATACAGGGTTTACAAGTGGTAACTTTCATATAATGCAATATACTCCCTAAAATGGCATGTGATAAGCGGTTACCCCTTACAGACAACAGAGGGCAGTTCTGGGTAACAAAAGTACATGTGCTATCATATGTAACAAATGCTTTAAGGACAGACAATTCCTAGAAAGATGTAATGAAACGCCCCCAGTGGCTTAACAAACGTCTTTTTATTATTAATTTCTGGTTAATTATTATTTGGGTTTTTGGTACGATCCTTCTCTTTTCCCTCCTATTTTATATTACAGTGGTACTTACCTGGAGAAAGTCATCCATGGGTCAGCTATGCCCCTGGCATGAGGTTCCAGAATCTTCTTCTAAAACTGCCTAGCAGCAGGACCGTCAGCTGATTGAACTGTTGGTGTCAGTGGCGGGAAAATTCAGATTTAAATACAGCTTTGTCAGCTGTGCGGGGTCTTCGTCCTCGTGCATACAGATGGAGCAGCACCTGCCCTCCCTCCCTAAATTGATGTATTTTCTTGTCACAATGCTTTATTAGTGGGGTTTTAGTCTCCTAGCTAATGCTGGGGGGACTGGCTTGAACATTGTTAGGATTCATTTTTGATAGTTATGAATTATTTAATTGATTGAATTATTTATTAATACAAATTTTATTATTTAATTATTATCATTACTACTATTGGAATTGGTAACCCGTTAATAAAGGCATTGAGGCAATATTTATTCCAAAAGTGGAGTTTGTCTGTGTTTATTATTTATTATTATTATTCTGATTTATGGTTATTGGGAGCAATTGGGACAAATGAAAGACAAGCTGCTATATCATTAAAATAAGTGCATGCAGGCTGACACTGCTCCTCACAGAATAAAACGGAATATCCACAGATAACACCGCCATAACATTACATCCCAGAGGTGTGTATTGGAAGGCTCTAAGCAAACACAACACAGACTT